>JAHREE010000475.1:593175-614778 GCA_033628505.1 Tringa tobata | reverse complement strand
CTCTAGTATTCCCTTGACTTGGTATTTGTGAACAGCTCTTAAGTGTGACAGGAAATAAATAATAGCTTTTCTTTGAGCCTGGACAGCCAAAAATACTGCATATTTCTCATGGCCACACACAGCTGTGCCATGAGTGCTTACTTGTTGGATCTCAGGTTTTCCATGTGCCTCTAGCCATCTTCCCAAGTCCAGCAGAGCCACAATCCCTGTAATTCCAGTTCCAGACAGCCACACAACCTTCATAAAGCATCTTAATTCCATTTTAAATTACCACAACTAGTCTACTTTTCATTCTGGCTGTCCCGTGACCTGAGCTGTGCTAACATTTAGTCCATCAGAGTTGTAGTTACTTTTTGCTGAGAAAGGGATTGGGACCCCCCAGGTCTTTTGACAACGTGACACCAGCCTCTTGAGGAAGGTGACCCCCCCCCCGGTCACTTCTGTTCTGTACATCCCACATCATTTTATTACTGCAACTCAGGAGGGGTCGAACAGTGTAACTATACAATTTTCTGCGTGCAGATTTGGTGTCACTGTTAATAATAGCGTCCCAACTGGATGCAAGATAATTCTTTGCTTTCTTAAGTGATGTTTGGTGGTAACTAATTCAGCACTTAGGCTGAGTCATGAAAATAACATCTTAAGCTTTTTGCAGCATGATTCCTGCATATTTATATTTGCATTCAGTACCTGGCACAGTCGTACTAGTGGGCGATGTGATAATGTGAAGATTAAAAACCCAGAGAAGATCAATTTGGCTCAGATGATCCTCTGTCTCCTCTTCCCGTCCTCACTTTAGGAGCAGATGTGGTTGACTGGCTTTACACACACGTGGAAGGCTTCAAAGACCGACGGGAGGCTAGAAAATACGCCAGCAGCATGTTAAAACACGGCTACCTCAGGCACACTGTGAACAAAATCACCTTCTCGGAACAGTGCTACTATGTCTTTGGAGACCTCTGTGGCAGTAAGTTCCCCACTTGGGAAGGGCCAAGCTGCTCGGTGGTGTCTCTGTGCTCGCAGGAGCAGAGAGGAGAGTCCTGTAGGGCTTCACAAGAGGGTGTTTCAGAGCAGGCCATTATTGGGAAGTTGCATGACAAGTGGCTGACACTCCTGTTAGACCAAGTGATTGGAAGAGCAGGATGAACTCATCAAACAGGACATTGCACCGAGGCGCAGGAAAGCAGGATTTATTTCTGGTGATGCCACAGACCTCCTGCTTGTCAGCCACACTCAGTTCCCAATCTGTCAAATGGGGATGATTCCTCCTTGATTTATGGAAATGCTGCAAAGGCACTTGGTGCTCAGCGGCAAATATTGATGCCTGCACTACCGTGTGTGATATTTCAAGTGAACTCCAGGGGCTGAGTCCTAGTCCCTCACACGCTGGGTGCTGTGTCAGCTGTTGTTAACGTGCAGGAGTTGCTGAGAGGTGGGAACACGCTCTTCACCTTTTTTCTCTCTTTTCCAGATATGGCTGCACTGAACCTTAACAATGGTTCCAGCGGAGCCTCGGATCAGGATACTCTTGCTCCACTTCCACATCCTGCTGCTCCCTGGCCGTTAGGCCAAGGATATGCCTATCAGTACCCTCTGCCCCCTCCGTGTTTTCCACCAGCGTACCAAGACCCAGGCTTTAGCTACGGCAGTGGCAGTGCAGGGAGCCAGCAAAGCGAAGGTAAAATGGTTAATCTGGGATTTATTTCTGCAGCTGTCATTACCCCTAACCATTTGCTTGAATTCCTTCGTACTGTCTGTGCTCCTGTCTTGTGGTTTTTGTGTGCTACCTGCATGGACCGTGTGCGACCGCACGTAATCGGAACTGTTGGTGTGTGTGATGGAGTGGGTGAGCCTTTCAGCTCTGTATTGAAACTGCCAGCCATCTTTTAACTCAGTCAGTAGAACAGAATAAAATGCACGCTGGTTAGAGTTATGCTTTAATTCTGTGCCCTGTGAAAAATGCCAGTGGGGAACTAGAGCCAAGCTGTTTGTCATGTCCATGGTGCCGTGGGCAGCTCTACTTTTCTTACCCAACAGCACCACACAGCAAACCACTGTTTAGATAATGCTGATTAGGCCATTAATGAGATCAGAAAGTTAACGACTCAATTGTCCACCCTATTAAAATAGATAAAATTGCCCCCCTTTTTAGAGGTCAGAGCCATTGCTGCCAGTGGGGGGGCTGCAGCCATCTGTTATTCCTGGGAATTAAGCTGATGGAACAGGGATTAGAACCAAGGTGCTCTTGGCTTTCGCTTCAGTGCTCAGTGCAAAAGGAAAATCACTCTCTCTGCTTGTGCGAGACAAGCGTGAATGAGCAGCCAGGCAGGTTACAGGGCTGAAACACTGCTCACAGGGAGGAGAGTCTCTTTGGTCATATACGACAGGGAAAAAAAGGTAATACTGCATGGATTAAAAACCTGACCTCCTCCTTTCCTGCCCGAGGATATTTTTGTGATTCATTTTTAAACATTAGTATATAAAAATTATGTATTTTTTTGGCTGTACAGATTTTTATAAATTATTTTTTTAATCACTTCCAGAGTGCGTTTTGCTTTTGGAAATGCTGCCAGTAGAGAAAGGGTGTGGATTCTGTGTATTTTCGTGGTGAACATCCGGTAACTTGGGTGTAAGTTCTTGCTGTTCACCGCAGCCAGTTGGACTTTCCAAAATTGGACAGAAGAATTTCATAACAGGAACTTGCTCACACAATTTTAGCCCTATTGCTTCCCACCTTATCTCAAAGTAAGAAGTGTCTGCGAGGAAACCCATAGTGGTATCCAGAAGTTTTAGAACTGCAAACTGACTGTGCTGGAAAGAATGTGGTATTTCTTTTGGGAGCTGGGTCTGTGGGCAGCAGAATATTAGATCCCCACTGCTGGAATGGGAAAGGTATGGTATTTTATCCATGCGACCTGTGTTACTGGCTAAAGAGAGCCTTATGAAAGGCACCAAGGTGTTTTCATTTTGAAGGGTTTCAACGCTTTCCTTGTTCCTTTTGGAAACTACACTTCTGTGTTGTTTCTTGTTTTGTAACTGTTATTCCCTTGTTTTGTTCTGAGCAAGCGTTAGACTGAAGGATTCATAGAGGAATGGCTGACTCTAGGGGATTGGTAAGCTTCAAATGCCTCCATAATAATAATGAATTCACAGCATGATCATTTAGACTCGTGACCCAAATGTTTAGCTGTATTTTTTTCTTTTTTTTTTGTGTCCTTTTTAATTGTCTTGGACGCTCAACCCGTCTCAATGCACAGTAGTCCAATAGCTGGCATTGGCCTATCAACCTCTCTGGCCCCTGCGTGACTCTGCTGCAGCAGCACCAGAGACCTCAGCTCAGATGGGAGAGTACTGTCACCAGCCTCTTCACTGCTCTTCATAAAAGACATAAATAGATAATCCCAGCTCCTAATTTAATAGCCAGATGTCATCCATACGGATTGGATTTATCTACTGGTGCCCTTCCACTGCTTGTTTTAGACCCCTGAGCACTGTCCAGGTGTCTCGGGCAGGTCTTGAGCACTGGGACACGCGGTTGCATTGCTCACTCTCAATACAGAGTGTTAGAATTTGGGTTTCTTGTGAAGTCTTTCTTTTATGTGCGATGTTAGATCATCGTAACTGAATTCAACTGGTGAACAAGACCTCAGCTTTAGGTTGGGCTGTGTGTCTCCACAATGGGCCAGTCCCCGGCTGCCAGGAAGGTGATGCTCTTGTTAGATGGCATTTAAACTCAAGACTTAGAGGGACTTTCTGCTTGTTAGTTCTGTGACAGGGTTTAAAGGCAGGTCAGGGAGAATCAACCTCAGCAGGGCCAGAGGAGAACTGATTATTCTTAGGCAGACTGCTGTAATGGTAGATGGTTTCTCTATTTTCTTTCTGCCTTGTAATCAGCTTGGAGTGCAGCTCCAGAAAACCAGGTTCTTCTGAGATAAGAAGTCTGCATTAACCACTTGACCTCTTGGACTCTTGGCAGATGAGCTAGAGCTCCTACTCCAGGTGTACTCGAGTCTGGAGCTTATATGTAACAACAACTCAGCGTAGACACAAGCAGCAGGCCTTGGTTTTTCCAAGTTGATTTAGTAGCCTCTGCTGGGAACATCCTGCATGTTACTGATTCATCGTAGAGCAGTTCAACAAATAACTGGTTTTTGAAGAATTCTCCAACAACAGGACATGGTAGTGATGAATTTTTAAAGAATCTACCCACTGGAGCCAGGAAAAGGACATCTGTTAACCTCAGGTGATTTGGCCCTAGGTGTGAGCACACCCAGCGTGACCAAGGGCGATAGGGAAGGCAAATGAGTTTCTTTTTGAAAAGTTGGGGTTTTTTTTTCCATTAGAAGATAGCGAAGACAGTTACAATTAGATTGAACCTCGTTTGCTTGAGTCAAAGCCCAAATTCCTGCTTCTTCCTTCCGTTTCTGCTCCTCCCGTCTCTGCGGTCAGTGGGGCGGCAGTGGAGCAGATGGCTTTCAGCCAGCCAAGGCTTTCAGCCAGGAGCTCCGGGCCAGCTGCTGCTTCCACTGTGCGAGCTCTGAGGTGTCTACGTCTACCTGTGCATGGCACAACCTTGTCAGCTACCGATTGTCGTTGCTAAATCCCACGGGCCGCCAGCAGCACGTTCGGGCCTGGTTTTGTCATCCCTCGTTGCCATCGCGATGGATCTGTGGGTTCTGGTAGGAGCTGAGGCGGGAGGCGGCGGCGGACGTGAGAGCTAACGCTGCTTTTCTCTCTCTGTCCTTTTCGCTTGGTGGGGGGTGCCTGTGTGGATCTTTAGGAAGCAAAAGCAGCGGCTCGAACCGAAGCAACAGCGAGAACAGCAGGAGAGCTCTTGGCAGGGAGAAGGACCGCAAGTCGGCTGGCAGCGGCAGCGAGTCCGACCACACTGCCCGCAGCGGGGGCAGCACCAGCGTCCTGCGGCGGGAGAGGCCCGTCAGCCAGCTCAGCCACCGCAGTCACGTCTCTGCCACCCACAGCGAGAGAAGCCACCACAGCCATCATTCTTACGGGCCGCCGGGAGTCCCACCCCTCTACAACCTCCCCAAGATGGGCTCCAAAGTCTACGGGACGAGCGGACCCCCTGGAGGACCTCCCGTGAGGGAACTGAGCTCTGTTCCTCCGGAGCTGACGGGGAGCCGGCAGTCCTTCCAGAAGGCCATGGGCAACCCTTGTGAATTCTTTGTCGACATCATGTGAGAGGAAGTGCCTTCAGACTCTGCTTGGGGAAGGGCTGGGGTTTTGTGGGGGGGTGGGGGAGGATGATTGTTTTGGGGCTGGGTGAGCAATTTGGTCATTGTCGAACACTTACTGGAAGAAACTTGGCTGTCCTGCATGTCACGCCTTCCCGGTTTGCAATTGTGTTGCAGAAAAATCAACAAAACGAAACAAAAAATACAAAAAAAATCCCCCACAAAAACGGACAAAAAAAATCTCCTGGGATTGTTAAATATCGGCAAATTGATGGCATCTTTTCTTTATCTTCCGCCCCCCCTCATTTTTGATTGTGAATGGCTGGTGTATATTCACATCTTAATGAGCTTTGGTAATCGTGGCACCTACAGAATGCAATTAGTGTATCTTTTTGGCTGATTCAAGGACTGTTGCTTCCCATGACTTCTAAATTCCCAACAATGCATAGTAGCACTTTTATTTTTCCCTGCTTTTTTCTCTTACAAAAGTCCAAAATGACGGGTGGCCAGTGTCCGTGATGCTGGTTCTTGGATGCACCAGTCAGTGCTCTAAGCAAACGTGGCACCTGCAGGTGACAACGCATGTTTGGAAAGGAGCAGGCTCAAACCAATTCCCAGCAGAAAGCAAAGTTGTGGCTACCTTCTTCTCCTGACGAGGGAGTATAAATCAATCAATCTTTCTTTCTTTCTTTCCTTTTTTTTTAAAGATATTATTCTTTCAAGGGAGTGGTGGAGTCTTGCTGCTGTATGTGTCCATTGTGCAGAGCTTGTAAAGGTATTTCATTTAGTCTCATGACAGTGACTTTGTAGCTGCAGTCCGTTCCGGGGCATTTCAGTCACATCCCTCCAGACAGATGTGTCTGTTTCTTCTGGTTATAACGCGCACTTGCTTACAGGTTTTAAAAGTTTTTTTCCACAGAAATAGGTCAATTGCTGCTTTGCCATTCTGTTAGTGTAGCTGCAGCTTTTCCCTTTCAAAGGGAATATTTATCCCATTCTAGCAGAGACGTAGGTAAATCCTAATCCTGGCTCCCCCGGGACATGGCTATTCATTTTCATCACCACTTTTTCCATTCTTAATTTCTGAGCACTCTTTTTCTCTTTTTTTTTTTTTTTTTTTTTTTTTTGCTTGAAATAGAAACCTGGAGGTGTCTAATCCCAATTACAGTGTTACCCAAGGGAAGATATTCTGAACACAGGTGGAGGCTAGCTGATAGCAGAGAGGTGAGAGGGTGTTTAGAAACCAGTTCATAAATGGTACAATGAATGAATCTTTATGCCTGACACGGAGCGAGACCCGTGCTGAAGCTCCTGCTGCGGAGCTTTGACTTAAGCAACTGCTGTTGTATATCCCCAGGATTTCATTACTGTGTATGTCTCGCTCTAAGGCTGTGGATGCTTGAGAAAGTATGTTCAGGAACCTTCACTGACATTTAAGAAGCTTTTTTAAAGTATCTGAATTGAGGGCATGGTAAGAGCACACCCGTACGCTGGTTTGGTGGCTCATTTAATGGAAAATACGTGTTCAGCTGCAGTCACTTAGTGGCATTTGACCATGGGGCCATGCCTCAGTTAAATCCTCTTTCGTCAGACACCTGCTTCTGGCAGGTTTTAGGACAGGTGCTTTAAAATCACTCTTTACTGTATATAAGCATTTTCTTCACTGGTAAGATGCTTCTTTTTGTTATGTTCCATGCTTTATGGATAGTGTGAATATCTGATATGAATGTCAAAAGAGAACGTGTCTTTCTCACCACATACGTGTGGTTTCACGTTCCTTGGTCACCCTGAAAAATTACTTTCCAAGCTGCCCGTTTTGGATGTTGTTCATTCTGGTAGATTTTTCCCTATTTCTGTTCTTACGACAGGTCTGTGTGCAAACACATCCCTTTTACGAAAGTCAGAGTAACGTTTCCAACTGTCTGTGTTAATTGAAGACTTAAATCTCACTTTCAAAAGAGAGCCAGGCACGTAGGAAACACTGTGTCACCCGGACTAGGTACTCCAATTACTGCGCTTCTACACGAGCTGAGAGGGTCTGGACAGTTTTCTTCACAAAAATCTCCTGAAAAGCTACGTAACATTTCTGAAAGCGGTGCTTTTGTTGTAGTCCATCTGATGGGCTGGCGTAGATTGCAAAGTTGGTGATGGCTTCTTCAAAAGAACTAAAAAAGCACTACCTAAAGCTTGACTGTGCAACAGAATCCTTTCTTTTCCTTTCCTCCTCCCAGCAACACAGCAAAGATGCTAACTAAACTCAGTGAGCTGGTTTGAAAGATTGATGTTTAAAGCGATGAAATAAATCAGGGTAAAATAATTCTGTAATTCTGCTATGTCTCCAGGAGACACTGTTAAGAAGTCTGTGACTTTACTGACAATCACTAGTGGTTCTACTCTTAAATTAATTTTAACTTTTCTGGTCTCTTATATACTACAATTTTTCTGGCCCACTTTGTCTCAAGGCAGAACTTACAGGGCTGGAGGAAAAGAGGGTCATTTTAACATCCCCAAAAGGGATTAAAACTGGGGCGGAGCTTTCACCCGTGGAAGAAACGTGTTGAATTTCCTTATGTCTTTTCCAGAGTTGGGGTTTACACACATTGCTGGGGTTTTTTTGTCGTGTTGTTACGCTGTTGGCAGAAACTCTTTCTGTGTCTCGCTGGTCTTTGCTGCTACGTTGGAAGGACTGTGTTGTACTGGTTGTGTTTGTGGGTAACGCTGGGGCTGACGGTCCGTGACGCAGGTGTGGGAACACGTTTTGTCTGCTGAGAAAATGGGGCTGTTAAATCCGGCCGGAACGAGCCTCCCCCCGCAAACAGGCCCCCGTTTCAGGTGAAAAATGAGTTGCTCTGAATGTACTGAGAGATGTGCTGCGGGTTCGTACCGCGCAGCGCCTAGAACCTGCTCCTTTTCAGAGAGCAGCAGGAGAATGTAAATGGTCCTTCTGTGAACAGTGCAATACGTGACGGCCACTGCGTCTAAAACAAAAGCTTGATTTTCCTCCCCCCCGCCCCCCCGTAGCGTTCAGTGGAGAGGCTGGTTTGAGTGAGGGGAAAGTCAGGCCTGAACCATGCCTAGCTCTTCATTTCCAGAAGCGAATGAGGATGGGAGATTTCCCACATCCCAATCCTTGGCGTTCAGTGCATGTGTCTTCGCAAGGCGGGGGCCCGATGGGGCGAGTTTCCCCTCTTGGGTACAGCCCAACCTGCAGGAAAAGGAGCCACCGATGCCAGGGATGCTCCATACAATAGGGAGAAACTGTGCCGGGTGGAAGGACATCTGAAGGCTGGAGTCCTGCAGAGCTGTCTGCTCCGCTCACCTGGCATGAATTTTTTCTCTGATTGTAACATCAAATAGGTGGCACTGGCCGGGCTGTAGAAGTCATGACCTGTGCCTCTAACTGCAGGGAGAAATTACGGGTTTGCTGTGCAGGGCATTGAAACAACCTCCCAACAGGAGCCTTAGATAGTTGACGTTTTTATTCTGGAAGTGAGACCCTCAACATCTGCCCGTGCTCTGCAGCTGAGCTTAATGTTCACGCATGCCTGCCAGCAGCTTTTAACGAGGACTAACAGGTATGGTGGGAAGATCATAGAAAATGATGAGAAGACAGTTTGGGATGATGTCTCCTACTCCAAGGAGGCAGTATCCTTAGGGGTCGTGTACCCATCCGGCATATTAGCTCCGAGGAGTAAGTTTTTTGGCAAATAGTCTTAAAAAGCACTGCTATTGTCTTTTACCTCCTGTTAATAAATCTCCTTTTCAAAGGTAACAGTCCCCCGGACACTTTATCCAAAGGTATATTGGATGGCAAGCGATGATGCACAGACATTGACTTTTGATATAATTTTTGTTCTATTCAAATGGGCAGTCCCATCTTGAGACTTGACGGCTCATGAGTTGATGTAATTGTTTTTGTTTTGCATTTAACTGGATTGTAATAAGATTGACTTAAAATTATTAATTCTAATCAGTGATTAGAAATACATGTAAAGAATTTTATGTACAGTAGAGGAACAAAGTTACATGATTTTAAATAATGAAGACCCAGACTATCACCTATTCTAGAATTGGTTCTACTCCAAGAGTGACCTCTTACTAGCATGGACTGCACTGTTCCTGTTAAATGTCTATTGCATAATTGAATTCTTTTTTGTAGATATTGTATTAAAACCCAAGTGTCTGTATAGTTAATATATAGCTGCTTATGTGTAAATGCTATTTTAAACACTAAAAAGCTTTTAATTTTATGTGATAACCACGGCGTATGTCTTCAGTTCTTTGCACTACTGCATTATCTTTTATTCAAGAATGATGAAATGTGGGTTGAATATCAATTCATTTTTTTATCCCCTGCCACACTGAAGTTGTCCCCTCTCAACAAGAGAAGATTGTCCAGGGCCTAGTGACAGGCAGCAGGGAATTCTGTGATTTAATGGCACTTTAGAAGTGCTTACAGGTCAAAACATGACAGGAACCCTGTAAATATTCCCCACTAAACTGGGTCACAGATGATTGGGGCCTGACTCTTCCACGCGGGTTAATGATGTCTGACTGGAAACACAAGACCCTGCCATTCATCAGAAGGGCTGTGGTTTTCAGCTAATGACTAATATATCGGTGCAGAAGTTGTGCTTTCCCTTTAAATTGCCCTAACTCTTAATTACTGAGCTTCTCCCTCTTACAGCATGGCAGGAGTAGGTACAAAGGAAAGGCTGAAGAAAGTTTATGGAAGTAAAAGGCAGCTGGAGGATACATCCTGATACAAAGATGTGAGCTGGAACAAATTTTCCTGCCTGGAGACCCAGGAGATGAATCTGCTGGTAGAACCCAGCTGTTTCATGTGAATATTCCCCTTTTCTGGACTCTATGTGCAAACTCCAGCAGAGACAAGCTGGGATCAGTAGGATCTAACTGGTAAGCCTTAAACCACAGTGTATTTGTCATGGAACGCAAGGACACCCAGCCTCCCTGTAAGGTCTGAGTGGTTCATGGAGAAAGAACAATGCTCTTTGTAGCTGGCAGCAAAGGGAGAGACAAACTTGTAGTTATTATGGAGGTGCCCATTATAAACGGCTCAATTCTGCAGCAGATTTATATAAAAGCCTGTGAGAAAGTCTTGCAGAGTTTCCAATAGTCTCCCTTTCAAACCATGGGTGTTTACATAGGATGCAGAATGGTCTGCCCAGTGTTTTCCCAGTTAGGTGAACAAGATCAGATTTTTTTCCCAGTTAGGTGAAATGATCAGAATTTTGGATGTGTTCTTGCAGGTTTTTTTACTGCGGGGCCTGATGGGCTCCAGCTGACCCTCTTATGGATTGTCTGCAGGTGACTGGAATTGGTTGAACAATTTAATCAGCTGCTTTTCCCCTCCTCCTTATCCCCCTACCCCCTCCCTTTCCCTCTAAAGGAAAAGAAAAATCAGTTTATTGTGGCTTTAGCTCTGCTGCTAGAAAGAGAAGCAATAGAGGTAAATTTGATTTTTTTCCTTCTCTGTTTCTGGAATGATGATCAAAAGTTCCTTAGTGCTTCTCTGCTATGGAGTCACAGCACTGAAGCGAGGAACACTGCTGAGATTCTCAGGTGCAACAACGTGCTGATGAAGACTTACTGAAGAATTCTCCAGAAACAAGGACTCCCAGTCTCCAGGTCAGAATTTTGCTGTCTTTAATCACACTGAGGAGTACTTTTGTCAAATGTTTCACATTTTTCTCAAGTACGCCAGGAGAATTTTCTTTGCAGGAAGCCTCAGAAATCTAGGACAGCTAGATTTGCAGTGCACTGATTATTTTTAAGAATGACAATACTCCCTGGTTTAGATTACTTTGCAAATACTTTAATTGAGCTGAGTTGATGAGGTAACTTCCAACACCACGTAGTGTATATATGGAAAAACTGTAAGTCTAATGTAGGGAATAAAAGGGCAGTAGAGTTGTTTGTCAAAGTGGGTAGGAAAAAGAAAAGACTTAGTGATGAGACTTGATATTTACTTGCTGCTGTCTGGTAGTAATGTGGTAATTTGGTTGTAATGTAGGTTTTCCATTTTCACCTCCCAAAAATGAAGTCCAGGTCAGGTGGAAGAACAGTCTCCCCCAAGCGCAAATTTTCAAGTCTTTTCTAACAGTAAATTTTCAGTGATTTTTCTAGCAGCTTACACAAGTCAGCGGGAGCTTGTCTTCACCTGCAAAGCTCCTCCACGCATGGCACGTCAGGTTGCTTTAAAGCTGGTCGGGTGGTTGCCTACATTTAAGTTAAATGAGGTTTTGCTTTTGGCAGCAATAGGAGTTGAGTTCAAGCCTGTTGCCCCAGTGATTCTAGAAGTAGCACTTAGTTCTGAGCAGCTGCAAATCCACAGCTTTGGGAGGGAGGGGGGGCTGCTTTCTTGAATGGTGCTACCACAGGCAGCTGGGAGTCATCTTTGGCTACAGGTGTGAATACAAGTGAGAGGTATTTCTTATTTCTCAAAGTGTTTGATTTATTTTGTCCCTTTTGCAGAATGTCTCACCGGGTAGGAAATGTTTCTCTCTGGTCATCTCTGCATGTTTTTTGAGATGGGAGGAGCTTTTTGCCACGACTTTGGATAGTGGGATTTGCACACTCTTCATTTCCCTGTCTCTCGTCCTCATTTCCCTGTTCTTTGCAAACGCGGTAATGAAACACAAACGAGTGAATTGAGATTTGAATGGGTAATATACTCTGTCTCTGTGGATCAGAACGGGTTCGGATTTTGTGACAAAGTAGTCAAGAAAATAGTAGTCAGAGAGACCCAGAGCTGTAGGATATCATTGACTCCACTTTAATTAAGCAAGTGCACAAACACACATAGATGTGTATAGACTGTGATTATAGGAGCTGTGTTTTTGGATGTTGTTCAGATGTCTTCTAGGAGAAGGTCTTTATAGAGGATCCTGTGTAGGCAGGTACTCAGTATCATTAGTTAATCACAAGGATTTCTGTTTGTGGTCTCTAATCTCATACCTTTGGCAGTTGATTCCCTTCTGGTTTTCTGGTTATTATTTCTGTGCTGTTGAATATATCGGATGTTCTTGTGAGGCCTGGGAAAAGACTCATGGTTATATCTCTGGAGCAGTTACCTAGTTAATAAGAAATGGAAATTACCAGCAGTCTTTACAGGGAAGTGGTGTTCAGCGTAGTGGATAAGGCTGTATTTCTTATGGTGATTGTTGATGACTGGATTAGATGATCTTAAAGGTTCCTCCCAACCTAGGCGGTTCTATGATTGTATCTGGGACCGTAGCTTATAAAGTTATCATAAACAGAATTATCTCATTAAAATACAGCCAGATTCTGTTGGGAAGCAGGTGATGATGGATCTGGTTTATTGCCTGTTTATTGAGAGTCCTCCTCTGGCTCCTCTTTGATGGAATACTGGAAGTAATCCACTGTGTTCAGATCAGGCTTAAACAAGATGATGTAGCACTTAGGGATATAGTAGGTCCCCAGAATACCCAGACTGGTTGCCAAAATGGTCCCAATCTGAGTAACAGACCTGAGGACCGTATTCAGTGTGGCGAAAATAGCAACGAAGAAGATCCAAATGATGAAATAGATGAGGATGGCAAAGGTGATCCCCCTGGCAATATTGTACTTCTTCCCCGAGGTCTGTACCATGAAGGTGCAGAGGAAGCAGACGAGGGCTACGCAGCCGTTGTAGCCGTGCATCAGGGCGAAGGCGAACCAGGACTGTGTCTTACACACGAGCAGGACTTGGGTGGGCAGCGACTTGTAATCGGGCTGCAGGGAGTCGGGCCCCAAGTGGAGGTAGCAGACGCAGAAGGAGCACTCGGCCAGGAGGCACAGGGCAACCGGGAGCCAGGCCCTCCTGCCGGTCACCCAGCGCAAGAAGGTGGGGGCACAGCGAGGGAACTCGGTCACCAGGGTGATCTCCAGGGACTTGATGAAGAAGGTAGAGAAGGAGCTGTTGAGGCAGAGGGCGCAGACTATCTGCTGGATCATACAGAGGGTGTTGCTGGGCTTCCCGATGTAGAGACAGCAGCTGAGACACAGCAAGGTGAGCGCGAACAGGGTGAAGAGGTTGAGTTTGCCTCCTGACGCCTGCACAAGGGGAGTCTGGAGGCTCTTTAAAAAGAGTGCTGCTGTCAGACAGATCAGGGATATGGTGATGGACGTCAGCGTTAGCAAGGCGATGGTGAGCGGCTCGTCCCAAAAGAGGTACCTCTCGCTGCGGTCGTAGCACCGTGTGCTCCGGAGAGGGGACCACTGGTGCTCCGGGCAGGGTGTGCAGGTGGAGCTGCCTGCAAAGCAGCAGGGAGAAGCTGATGACCACCTTGCAGGGGAGAGCTGCAGGATGGCAGGCCTTGAGGAAGGGTCACAGCCATGCATGTTAGGTACCTGGTTTGGGTGTTACCTTGCCTACTTCCCTCCCTTCCTAAGCATATTGAATCTCCAAAGCTTGGGATAGTTCAATCTCTTATTCTCCTCCACTTGTCCACCTGCCCCCAAAAGATCCATATATTTCTTGTTTCTGTTTCCCTTCCCCAGGAAGGATCGCCGGCTTCCAAAAGACCCCACAATTTCATCATGTGCCTCTCTTCTACCTACCACCCCCGAATTTCATCATACCCCCCTCTCCTACCTCTTGAGATAAGAGGTGTGTTCTCTTATGTGTTCTCTTTGCCATCGACAGAGGAGGGTCCCCCTCTGAGGATCTGTAGGGTGAGACTGAGCAATGCAGAACAAAAGGGAGGAAGGTATCCCCCTGGCAGTGCTGTGGGGAGGAAGAGCTCACAACTGTCATTACCATCTGTGTGACCTCAACCAGTAGATAGACAGAGATGGTTAAAGCCATCGAATTTCTCAGACCTCACCTTTTGCGCTCCAGAAGGTGTTTTCTGGACAATCCGTACAGTCGTAGCAGCAGAGGTGGAATCCTTTTATTTGTTTGAATTGTCCTGGTTTACAGTGCCTGAAGCACTCTGACATGGGCTCCTGGGCAAAAGGAAGAGTGAATGTCAGCCAGCTGTTTTCGGGAGAGGCACTGTGTCACCAAACATACAACCAGAAATGGGCTATGCTGGGATCCAGCCTGTGTCTGAGTCTTAACCAGTGCTGGGAATACCTTTTTCTAGTTTCTGCGCAATGGAGATGGGTTACAGGTTTGCAGAGGAGCAAGAACTGTCCCCACACAAATCTTCTAGGCTAATAGCTCCTTAGGAGCAGTCCTAATGAAGCAGCAAAAAAAGTTTACTTCATTTTGTGATTACTTACGCTTTTGCCCACTGTCTTTACCTTTTGATCTGCAGTGTGAAACTGAATCTGGGATTTATTGATGTACAAGGACTCTTCGTAGTCGCCGACAGGCAGATAAGTAAGGGTGCCATTTTTCCAGGACCAGAATATAAGCTTGTAGCCCGTGTTTGTGCTGTGGGATTGATCAAACCTGAGACTCTGGCCGTTCACCGTGAACGGGAGGGTGTTCATGAAGTGCAGCAGCTGAGGAGAAAAGGAGAAAAATGCAAATTGACATTAGGTGTTGGTAGAGTTGATGTTCTTGCTTGGAGGATGATAAGGCAGGGCGCTCAGTTCGGGCTGAAATCAGTTGTCCCTTACGTGGGCTACGATTGCAGCTGTCGGCCTTCTGGCTGTATTATCAACTGCTCTGTTGTGCCAAGCCCAATTAGTGGGGCCAGAACACAGCCCTGGAGAGGAGAAGGAGCCCTGGCCAGCAGCAGAGAAGGTGCAGTGTCTTGGTGAATTGCCGAGGTGGTATCTCTACCAGGGCAGGGACAGGAGCACGGTGCAATGTCCCCCCTCCCTGCCTGGCTGTGAGCAGCTCCCATGTGTAAATCGGATAAAAAAATTGTTGGTTTTTCCCCCTGACCTTTACTCACCTGCCAAGATCTGACGGGTGATGCTCTGGGACAGGCGTGGTGGGTGCAGCCCAGGGCTCTGTGCAGTGCGTGGGCCACGCTGTAGACGGCGACGTAGACGGGCTGTATTTGGGAGCGGCTGAGCAGGGCCGAGACGTGGCCCAGCGAGATGCGGTCACACTCTGCGCAAAGCGCCCCCAGCACGTCCGAGTTCATGAGACGGTTGAATTCTCTAGATTCCTGGCAAAATTTATCCTGCTGAATGGAGGTAAAGAGGTCGGCAACGTATTTCTGGAAGCCAGGGACTCTGCCTGCTTTCATAATAAAGCCTAAGACTGTCCCGATGCTCTGAATGTTTGGGATGGAGGCAGTTATGTCGGACAATATCCAGGCCTCAGTGCCAATCCAGACTTTCTCACTCAGTCCCATCCTGATGCTTTGTTCCAGCAGGGCCTGGGCTGGGTGACTAAAGGTGAAAAGCACAATGATTTTGACTTTGGTGTTGTTAATTAACCTAATGGTATCTTCCAGTTGGTTTTGGGCTTTGGGGTCTGTAAGGTCTGTAGGAATGAGCCCCTCAAATGCAATGCAGATGCTGTGATTTCCAGCTGTGCTTAAGAAGAGCCCCTGGGCTCCTCGGCCGTATTCGTCGTCGCTTGCAATGGTGGCAATCCAGTTCCATCCAAACTTGTTGAGCAGCAGGACCACGGCTTCCACCAGGTTCTTATCGCTGGGAACAGTGCGGTAGAAGGATGGGTACACCTCCGTGTCGCTGAGCTTCTCGCTGCTGGCTCCGTAGCTGACCTGCAGATTAGAGGGTAGGAGAGAAAATGAGGGAAAGAGGGAAGTTGAGGGAAGTGTTCACATTCCAGATCACTCTCCACCTTCTTTGCTCGGTCTCAGTGCCCCAGATTTAAAAAATGCTGGGTCAGGGTACTGAGAAGGAAGAACTTGCCTAAAGGAATAGGTCCATTGTGGCTGGATTTACCAAGAGAGCCATAACCTGTCCCCTGTCACTTGCCTACTCTAGCACTGTCCCCCATGGCTATCTCCTGCTGCTGCCATTTGCATCCATCATCGCAGCACCAGCCCGTATCATTAATGACAATGATAATTAGCTACTCTCTACAAAGGGTAACGCACCCAAGATTCAGTAATATTTTAGCTCAGGGCTAAATTTACCTGACCTTTATAGCTCTCTGATGTGGTGACTGAGTACTTCCAGGAGTATTTTCATGGGATCCTCCTGGTTTACACTGGGAGCTCTGTTATTCCCATTTTACATGGATCACAGAATGGCCTGAGTTATCCCTCTTCTCTCTGGGAAGTTAGACACTGGCGTGTGTTCCAGGATGGAAGTTTAATGACCCACCCAAGGTCACTCAGGAAATGTGTGGCAGAGGAAAGACTGGAATCTGTGCTTTGCTGTGCTCTAGGTCTTTGAACTGCGAGAGCTGTTGATCCAAACCCTTCCTGCACCAAAAAGGAGAATCCTTGTTTCTCCAGAGAGTTTCTTTACCTGGGGGATCAAGAAGAAGCTGAACAGCTTGGCTGTTGCCAGGCAGAGATCGGAATTGTGTGGTCCGATCACGGCGGTCACACGGGGCTGGTAGTCGGTGTAGTTGCACAGGACTCCGATGCCTGTTGTGCCGTTTTGGGTCAGAAACAGCAAACTGGGCTGCAAGGCCACCACGGGCTCAAAGCAGGTGTCGTACATGTCATAGCCCAGCTTCACTCCTGGCAGAAGCGAAGTGGAATTGTTGATCTGATCGATAGCGAACTTCATCCCAAGAGCCCACAGTAGCCCGTCTACAAATAACCTGCAGGAAGAGGAGAGAGGGAATTGTGTGTGAGACCATCAGTTGCCATCAGAAGGACTGCTTTCTTTTCTCAGCCCTAGTGAATCTACTTAACAAGCACTAATTAAGCAAACATCCCTCTTACCTTTCACACACCACTACCGTGGGCTCGGATCGTGCTGTCAGGTTCACGGTGTCCGTTCCAAAGGGGAACAAGCCTCCGATGATATAGTCACCAGGTCTCCTAAACTGAGCCGAGAGGCACGTGGGTTTGAGGGCTGCTGCACAACCCAAGCTCAAGCACAGCAGCAGCTCCGGGACCATCATTGGTCTGTTTGGGGGGAAAAAGTTTCAAAGAAATCTTCAAGCAAATGTGGGAGAGGGAACGGGGACAGGGGATCTGGTCTCGACAGTTCCCGGGAAGTCTCTTTAAGTAGAACTGGGAGAGATGAAAATAACGGGGAATGATTTGTTTAGGAAAATGCATTAAATGTGTGAGGCTGCTCAGTGGGCAATAGTCAAATTCCCAGCGGTGCCCTCTGAGCGTGCTTGGCTGCAAACCACCGGCCTGATCCTGCTTTCCTTTGCTCAGGCAGAGTCACCTACACTGAATTCATTGCCACGGCTCTGGAAACCAGGCTTCCTGCAGGATAGGTGGGAAACTGGGATGTCCTGCCCCGATTAGGACACATCTTCTTTGCATTAACCCCAAACAGCATCCTTAATGGAGTGTGTTTGTAGAAACAGTCCCTGTTCGTGGTTTTCACATGTGATTTGTGACCAGTCTGAGGCTGGAGCAGATCTTTATCAGCACAGGCTGCTCATCCAAAGCATCCCCAAGGAGAACAGGCTTTGACAGGAGCCTCCAACAAGCCAAAGCCTGGTGGAAAAAGTGCTGTCACCATCACACAGCCATTGCTCGGAGGGAGGATGAGGAGGAGAACACTCTCATGTTCTCCAGCATCACTTCCTCCTCTCACCCGAGGCTCTCCCTGGCTGTCTCCCACCCAGGCACTCGCCTCCACGCTCCCTAGGAGCACTGAAAGAATGTCACATAGTTTATTTTCATATGAACTTCAGAATAATTTATTCAGTTCCCTGAACTAAAGGGTAGTGATAAGAGACTTACACAGCAGTAATTTTTTTTTTTTTTTTAATTCAAGGTCACCTCGTCGTGGAGATACCAAATCTTCCTCAGTGCACCCCAAGGAGGTGTCTGGAGCGGGGAGTTCCTCAAGTGCAAGGTTGGTGACTGACACTCAGCTCTACCGCTGGTTTTAGGAAGTTGTTGTTGGCTGATCTAAATTTTTCTCACTCTGAGAAAGTTGTAACTACGATGTCAACTTCAGTTGAAAACCTTTGGTTTCGGTACAAGTTCCACAGCACAGTAATTTAGGTTGTGTTGTGGTTTGTGTCTTTTCTGTCAGGTTTGAATTTTAGAAAACAGGGTCGCTCTGAATTGGAAAGTTCAATTTACTGCATCTTATTGGCTTCTTATATAGTTCAATTTACTGCATTTTATTGGCTTATTATATATTTATACTGTACCATAGAACCTGTTTACACTGCCACAGTGATATATAGCACTTTTGCTACGAGGCGAGAATATTTTTCCATGTATGAAGAGGAGCAGGTATGCTGTGAAAAGTATATGAGTACATATATAGTATATGAGCAAGCAACAGTTGTAGACTCCTATAGCTACGTTATATAGGTATGTTTATACTGACATCCTTTTAAGGATAACTTCCCTTTAATGGAATATTTAAGCGTTAGCTTTAAATATAGAACTTCTTTTAAAAAATTTTAAGTACAAATCCAGCTTCACAGAGGAGGGAGAGAAAAGCTGTTTGAATGGTGTAGAAGTCACATATAGACAATTATTTCCTTCCATCCGTGCTTTCCCATGAGCCCAAGTGGCACAGGAAATCCTGATGAATTTTTGTGCGAGATATTGAAACCCCCTCTAGCGAACCCGTCTCTTGTTGCAGCTTTCCCGTACCCTGGCCACTGCAGGAGAAGGTTTTACTCTTCTGGTTTTGGCCCCATTAGTGGAAGCTGCCAGACCCTGAGCCTGCCCAGAGCCCGCTGCAGGGCTGTAGCTTTACCCAGTGGTAACTTACTGGGGCTGTTAAAAAGGTTCCCGTCATTTGGAGACAGAGCAGGGCACCAGGAAAATAAAATTATCATTAGGCAACAGCTTGTTTAAATGAGAGCGTGCAGGCTGATGGAAAGCTGTACTTCACTTGAAACACACTTTGCACAAAATGATTGGTTATAAACTTTAAAACATTTTTTTTTTTTCCCTACCGAGAAAGTTTGATTCTTTAAATGGCAAAAATCAAATTAATTTTCAGCATTAATGTTTATCTCTTAAGAGGAATAGTTTGAGAATGAATGCGGTAAGAGAGAAAAAGTAATTTTCCCTTGTGGTCATATTACTGTTTCTGCATTACATTCCCAGGAGATCTAAAATATTTTTTCACATTGACAGATGTGACTGATAAGAACAGGAGCTCAGTCTGTAACTTACTGGGGTGACTCCTGGCAGTTGGTTGCACATTTGGCCACTGGGTAACTGAAACACTCTGAGTGAAGGACAAGATTCTAATAGATAATACAGTCACGTTCCAGCATCACAAAGCAAGTAAGAGTTCCTAGAAAAGATACTCTTCAGAAGCATGTTATTCATGTAATTTAATGTCCAGTTTGTTTAATCTCCATGAGGTAACAGTGATTTCCTGAATGAATTGTTCAGTGTTAGGTTAGGACAAAATGCCATCTATCTGAGATACATCAAACCCCGTTACAGCCTGTGGGATTCCCCCTCCCCAAAATACTCACATCATCCTGAACTAACAATGTAGTGCTTTTTCAGCTTTTAAAAAGCTAAGTAAACTTCATTTGAGATACTTGGGTGTGTGTGTATATATACACATACACACACTGGCTATTGTATACAGTGGTTAGCAATAGAAGCCATAAGCCTCACAAAGTAGTGATGTACAGTACGAGTTCAGATTTTTCCCCAGTCATTTTTGTAGGCATTTGACACGTTCAATAACAAAAAATAATCAAGAGAATACAGTTTAGAAGCACGGCTGGAGAAGAGGCAAGATACAGCTTCCAGCCCATAAATAGTAGTGTGCAGCATATCCTACAAACTGGTCCAGATGCATAAAGCAGAGATTAACGGGCAGGGGAACTGACACGGGAGGAAGGTCCTGCTTAATGGATCCAAGCAGAAAGGAAGAGCAGTCTCTTACAGGAATGACAGACACTGCTCTTTCCTTCATGAATTCTTGGGGACACAGAATTAGCAGCAGTAATCAAATGAGTCTGTGACCACAAGGGAAAGAGCTTTCTTTCAGACAGGCGTTACTCATGATTGTATTTTCATGGTTAAAGCATAATGGAGGGACACCCCCACCTCCCCCAGATCCCTTCAAGAGAATAGCTTGTAAACAAAAGTGGCAAAGTGAGCTCCCATGGAGTGTTAATGTGCTCAGGCACCACATCTGAGAGTTGTGCTGTCACACGAGGTCCTGACTATTGGTGTAAACCCACGGAAGCTGCTGAAGTTGCAGTTTGGCTTAAAAAAGAAAAGAACCCCCCACTCCCAGTCTAGCTGGAGAGTTTCCTAGAGTGACTCTAGGAAAACAAATCACTTAAGCACAGTAATAGTGTTTTTTTCTTGCTGTAGAGCTGAGGCTCTACACACATAGGTATACATACATATTAAAAAAAAAAGGTGCATTTTTTCTCTTATAAAGTGAGGCATCCTGAATAGCTTTGCAACTTGTCAGCTCCATACTGGAAAAGGAAAAGGGAGAGCAACCACGGACAGAGAACCAGACCCTCATGTGTCTCAAAACATGCGGGTTTCACCCGACTCCCGTCAGAACGTGGCACGGCTCGTGAACATCCCTCCCCTCAAGGAAGGTCAAGCAGCTTATGCTGGGCAAAGAGCTCCTGGGTGATGCCGTAGACGTCGCAGATATAGGGTAAGGCCTCACCCAGCATGGCCACAGCCTCCTCGGCCGTGCCCACGTTCATGATTTCCAGGAAGGCGTTGCGGGAGGGCAGGGCGCAGAAGGCCACCGTGGCCGCCTTGCGAATGACCCAGGGGTGGTAGGCGGCCAGGGAAGCGTTGTAGGAGTCCGTGCAGATGACGGAGGTGCGGGAATCCTCCGTGCCGGTCCTCAGCCCCTCCAGGAAGAGCTGCAGCCAGCGCAGGGCCCTGTGGAGACGCAGGACGGTGCGGCAGCCGGAGTCGGGCCGCCCCGATCGCTTCTGGAGATCCACCAGCCCGCTGGCCAGCTCGTACTCCACCATGGACTGCAGCGACACGTACTTCTCCCGCTGCTCGCCGCCGCAGTAGTTCTCCATGATCTGCACCTTGGCCACCGCGTCCTTGGAGACGAAGGAGAAGATGGCGCCCAGGCTGTGCAGGAACCTGAGGAGGAGGGAGGATGAGACAGGCCGGCGTTAGCGGGCGGCGGCGGGCGCGGGCCGGGGGCGGCCGCCGCGGGCACTCACCGGATGAGCCCCCGCCATCCGCGGAGGTAGGGGCCCAGCAGCACCTCCCGCTGCTCCGTCACGCACGTCTGGAAGGCGGCGAGGACCTCCCGCAGGCTGAAGGCACCCGCCTCCACCGCCATTACCGCCGCTGCCCCATCCCTCACCGCCGGGCGGGGGGAGCCGCGCCTGCGCAGCGGCGGCCGGGAGCAGGCCCGGGGCCGGGCGGGCCGCGGTGAGGCG
>JAHREE010000475.1:548068-578207 GCA_033628505.1 Tringa tobata | reverse complement strand
GTCCCAGGACTCCCAGGCATTTGATTTACAAAACCACAGAAAAGCACACCAAGTTTCCACTGGATTTTGAGTTCATTAAATTATTGGAAACATTTTCATATAAAACCAAGCTTGAGTCTTTGAATTCTGGTCAAGCCCAAGCTTTTTCTGGTTTTAGTTTTAAAGCATCACTGCCCAACAATCAGCTCTCCCCAAGTACTGGATGTCCAAATTGAATCAACTGAAAAGAATTAGTACTGCAACATAAAAAGGAGAAGAATGCTAAATACCTCTTGATAATAACTCAAAAGTATTAATAACAGGCACCAAAAAATTATTCAGACAAGCAGTTTGTCCTGAAGTTCTCTACTGATGGTAGATTTTATGATACCGAGACAGTGTGTTAATTAAATGACTTTAGGTTATTTTTAAACAGTTGCTCTGGGATTTATGAAATAAAGTAAGCTCCCCCCACCAGTTCTTTGTGCTGCCTGCAGTGAGTCTGCTTCCAGACTGCTGCCTGGGTGGCTGAACCTGCCCCTCAGTCACTGGATTTGATAACAAGCCCATAAGCACAAGAGGTTTTTCTTGTAACCCAGAGTTGGGAAACATTTGCAGAAACATCAATAGCGGGTATTTTTGCACTCCGACTATTAAAAAAACCCAAACACGTGCACTCCAAACCAAAAAAAACCAAACCCCACCAGCAATACCTGAGCCCGCAGTAGCAGTTATAGCTCGATTAACACCCAAACAGCATTAGTATTTGGTTTGCTTTTCTGCCCTGTAAAGATTCATAATAAATTTGGTCAGAAAGTTAACTTACCAGCGCTCAGCTCATCACCTCTCATGCAGAAGCCACGGGTGATGACACCGGCCCCTCCAAAGCTTCTGCACAACTACAAGGTCACTGCTAAGCTCCTCCACGTAGAGCTTCACCAGGGGAGCAGCCAGCACTGCCAGACACCCTGCCGAGTCCCCGCGTCACTGCGGAGAGAAACCACAGGAAGCCAAGACGAAAAGCCATCACTCGGAGCCCAGAGACAGCGCTCGCCCCACCGGTACGGTGCTCCCCCAGAGAGTGGGGGACAGAGCACAGCACACAGCCAGCACGGCCTGTGCTTTACTCCTCCTCGTGCACTTGCTGCAGAGGGAGGCACAATGCTCCCACCCAAAGCCACCTGTGACCATCTCCTGCCCTCCAGTCCCACCAGTCTGCAAAGCAAGACCTCTGGAACCAGGTACCAGGGCTTCAGCCTGCACTCTCACTTCCCCTCAAGGGAAGGAAGAGCAAAACGCTGCTGCCATTCCCTTCCAGGCAAAACTGCTCTCTTAAACCCCTCGGGGACATTAAGGTTGGGAACACCAACAGACAGGCCCCGCTGTTGTGTTAATCACTGCAGCACGTTACAGCATCCCTGCCCCTGGGTACTCACACCAGGAAAGGACAAGGAGGTACCCCAGGAACAGCACAGCAGCTTCAGCTCTCCTTTTCCACGGCAGAGATCTAGGACTCCTCCAAAGCTCTGTCCTTGTCTTTGGGAATTACTCCCCGAGGGAGTAATGCAGCTGGCAGTCAGCACGCTCCACGGGAAGGGAGAGAGAAACCCAAAGTGTCTTGTCTTTCCTTCTCATGCTGTCAAAAGTAGGTCTCTGGTAAAACTGCTACCTGGAACAGAGCAAGGAAGAGATCCATCACTTCTCACGAGGTGACATCCTGAAACGGGCTGTCATCCTGTTCTGTACCAGGACCACTCACTAGCTCGAGCCCTGCAAAGGCAAGGGTGGCCTTAAGAGAGGTCAGAAGGAACCACTGCCTCCCCCTCTGCCCACCCTGGGGTTCTCCACCGTGCAAACAGCACATGGAAACTCCACAGTCTCTCAAGGGGTTATTAAGATTCTTCCTTTATTTATCTGAACACGATAGTCTGTATCACCGAATTGCCACGTAACAAAGAACATCCTCTTACCAGAACAAGTGGGGAACCTGCTCCGACAAACTGGCTTTCTCTGTCATTCTCTTCCTCTCATGGACAAAAGAGACATTAGTTATGGTGGTATCAAACATCTCAGCTGCACATTGCTTCCACTGCGGGGGCATTTAAACCAGGTATTACTTCTTCTGTGAACTTCAAAAGTCAAAATTTTTATCCTCTTTGCTGTAACCTAGCATTCTAACAGTCATTTTATAGCAAAAGCAGAGTCTGGTGTCATTCATGAGAAAAAAAACACACCACCCATTACCCAATTGTGCATTTTATAAGCAGGCAAAACCTGAGGTCAGAGTGGTTTAAACAAAAAGAAAAAAAGTTCTCTCTGCTCCCTGCCCTGCACTACGATTCACACACCCTTAGATCACGGACAGACTCCAGCACACTCTGCAGTGCCCCTGCACCAACAACTGGAAGAGCAGGAGGTGGCAACCAACAAGTAAATGAAGGCCCAGCAACAGCCATCTTCTGGCCACAGAGCCTCCACCGCCCAAAGAGCTGCATCTCACGCTTAGGCTGACTCACCCCTATAGCTGTTCCTGGGCCACCGGGCCAGGCTGTGACCACTAAAACAGCTTTTAAGTGACCACAAAGGAACTTTTCCCTGTAACACACCACAGACACGACTTTGTCCCAGGGAAGTGGGTCATGTCAAGGCCACTGCAGTTCAGCAAGACAGGGACTGAGGATGAGGGGAGGAAACAGCAAGTGTTTTCAAAGGCTGTTTCTGTAACTCACTGCATCAAACAGCAACAGTTGTCCCTTGCACTTCACTGTACAATACCAGGGTTACAGAGCAGAGGGGCAGAGAGGAAATGCTACATTCTCCCTCCTGGTTCTAAGCCTGTATCCCTCACACACACACCACAGAAGGAAAAAAAAAAAAACCAACAAACCCCAAGCCCCACTCCTTCCTCCTCCTGTTTGAGACACACACAAGAACCTGAGAAAAAAAAAAAGGGGAAAAAAAAAAAGCAGTTATCTGAAAGCAGCCTGGAGTCATTCTTCCTTTCCCCTTGGCAGTCTCAGAGGGCAAGAACAAACGATAGGAAGATGCCTACAGTCCCAGTCAATGATTTTTATTGAGACAAGACGGTGTATGGCGTAAGGAGCGCTTGGCAAACCTCCATCCTGAATCCACAACAGTCCTTTCAGACACGGCTGTGTTCTCAGACATGGCTGTATTCTCACAGAGCTGCTATTCTCCTGGGGCATCTGTAGTGTCCAAATCTGAGAGGGGAAAAAAAGAAAACATTGATTTAGAGAAAAAAAGATGGCACCAAAAGCACCTGAAAGCACCTAAAATGTGCTCTTCATTTCCCGCCTGGGCTCCCTCCCCACTGGCACAGGTAGCCCCATGGCCAGCACTCTTAGGACAAGCTCCACTGGAGAGCACCCAACCCAGGACGCAGCAGCCACCTTTTCCAGGCCAGGCCAAGAGCTCAGGACTCCATTTGAACTCCTTCCACTGCTCTTCATTGTTTCTCTTTCCCTTCCATGTTCTTTAATCCCCAGTGTGAGCACCGCTGCTACCAGAGAAACATGCCTGAAGCCCACTCGAGGAGGTCTGTGGGCTGGCTGAGACAAGGCAGCCTGGAGAAGGTCTGCTGTGGGGTGGGAAGTCCTTTGTATCCACATCTCATGGGCACTGGATTAATCAAGGAGGGATTAATCCCTGCAGCTTTAAATACCTTCTATCCCTAGTAGGGATGTCAAACTTCCACAACATCCATATAGCATCTTCTGCAAATTTGCTCCCAGCCCTCCATTTATACTATTTTAAGCTAAAAAACTCAGATAATTTGACAGCACCTGATCTAAACTAAGAGAGCCACCATACAAGCAAAAGGTTGATCTGGGCTCTGTCCTCCACTCTGTACAATCCTCTCATAAATACCAAGGGAGAAGCGAGTGAACAGAAACGCACCTGCAGGTGCCTAGATACCACAGAAGAGTTGGTTTTTATACATTGTCGAGGGACAGAACAAGAATTTATGACAATTTCAAGTATCATTTATGTGAGATCTCAATGTTAGTGTCAACACAACCTCTCTTCTACTACCCTGCAAGCAAAAGGAAGAAATCTAACCAGAAAAAAAGACACAATTTTTCCATAACAACTGCTGCAAACACCCCTCCAGTCCTGGGCACTCACTGCGACGTGGGTGTCAAGGAACAAAGCTGTGAGCCATAGGTCAGGCAGCACAGAAAGGAAGGCTGTGGGTGTTACTGCTCCCTTTGGTATTAGATCTGACTCCTACAAAACAAATGCCATTTCCCTGCATTCACCTACCTGCTTCGTTATATTCCACTGATTTTAGGAAGAGTCCAGACGGTGGAGCCATGGCATTCGGTGGAAAAGCCCGTGAATCTTTTATCTCCAGTAACTCCTTTATATGACGAGGTGTTAACTTTCCCTGGCCAACTGCAACCAGAGCCCCAACCATTCTTCGGACCTGGAAAAATGGAGAAGACAGGTTAGGAGCTGCCCTTGTAAAACTTAAAGGGATTAGGAAGTTTTGTCCGGAGTCCTACACTTGTGCTATCAGCAGTATCATGCTGTGTCACAGCCCACAGTTACTACTGATGGCAAGTCAAGCTAGAAACCTCATCAGAGTTCAGTGCCTATGACTCAGAAAAGAATGATACCTCCATGATTTCTTTACATAAGCCTGCTCCTGAATATAGATACCTCATTATTATTAAACCCATAGTTCCCAGAAAGCCTAATTTCTGGTGTTCCTCTCCTGTTCCTAGCACTACGGGTTGTTCCCAGTGCCACGCACTTTGCTCCAGCTGGGCATTCAGAAAGAAGCAAGCATTTCCCCATATAAAGAATGTTTTGACCCTTGCTTTAAGTGCCACTGAAGTCACCCAAATCACAGCCCAGACTCACCCATCAGGGTTCAAGCCAGTCCTGGCTGCCCCTTGTACTCCTCTGGTAACACACACCTCCAGGGGGCATTTCCAGTGCCCACTTTATTTCTGCAGAAAGATCACACTCCCTTTCTCCCGGAGCACGCCCCAGCATCCCAGCCACCCCAGCACCCCAGTCACTCCCACAGTCTGCAGAGAAAAGGTGTTCTTTCCCCTTTTAGCAGGGATTGTGTGGGCTGCTTAGGTTCTGTATTGACTGGGGTGACATAACAACACGAAGCAGCTAAGCTTGTCTGCAACAAGCAATGGCACAGCATCTTCTAGTCACCAAAGCTGGTGGTGGGGAAGGGCAAAGAACTATCAAAATTACCCTGTTTCCTTTAAGTCTTCCCTCCCTACAACTAAAGACATACATAAGAATGAGATGAGGACCTGTAACACAATGATCTCCAGCCACACAACTGGAGCAAGGCTTGTTCTCATCACGCATGGGAAGAAGGCAGAGCAGTGGGTGGTTTCTGTATCAGAAAGAGCAGCAGCACCCACACATCCGTCTGTGGCAGGAAGCTTGCAGCCTTGCTGGGAGAGCTGAGCTCACAGGTTCTTCATATATAAGCAACACCATTTCCAGGTGGGGCCTGCTTCTCTCTCAGAAAGCCAAAAAAGAGGAAAGAAAAACCCTAACTAGGATAGCCTGCCAGACAACAGCCCTCCAGTGCTGCAAACTGGGATTTCAAACACCTCTGCGTGTCACAGCTTCCATTCTTTCCCTCCACACAAATTTCACACCACTGTGTTCACCTCCTGTGTGAGCACCCCTCACACTTCAGCATCTTCTCAGCCAAAAAACAGCCTTTCCTCCTATATCCCTAGAAGATATGCTGCTCCAGGAGGGCCAAGACTTGCATCTGCCAATGCCACCTGCACACCGAATGCTAGTTCCCCACGACTAGCTATCGCATCCCTGTGTGGTGCCTACATTTCACGAGCCGAAGGCATTGCTGAAGGCAGAGCACTGACCACTCGTCTTCCTGGTACTTCTGATGTCAAGGCAGCCTTGTGAAGCTGCTGTCGAGGAATAACTAGCAAGTAAGAGCTCCTCAACTTATGCCAAAATTGCTCACTCTCAGCAAGGCACTCCTAGAGAGACTTTTATCCAGAGACTAGTATACAGGCAGTTACCTACTTCCCATGGGCATCAAGAAAGCTTGTACAAGAAACATCTGGGGATGGTTCAGGGAAACACTGGTTTCCCTGGGGAGACTAAGGATGAAGACAGAGAAGGGAAGAACTGTCCCCCAGTCCCAAATTTTATAGGCAATTGCAGCACCAGCCCATGTGGGGGAAACTGGTCAAGCAGACACCGTCCTCTCTGATTCACCTTCTCACGCTGCTGCCAGAACACATCCCCGCCTGCGCAGGCACAATCAGTCACTTGGCCTAAATAAGCATTCATTCTATTAATGACCTTTCAAAGCCCACCAAGCTCTTAAAAACCTTAAATGTAGTGCTGTAATGAAGCATCGGTCTAAGCTTTTAATCCATTAACATTTACAAAAGAATAAACCAAAGCTCACTAAGCAACCCAATCATGTTTATCACCGCTAATGAAGAAGGTCCAACAAGCCAAGATATATTTATCCAAAGGCAAGCACTGTGTCTCTGTGTGTGCTCTGATCTTGAACTGCTCTGCAGAGTGCCAGGAGCCTGCCTTTAAGCAGATGGCAGAGAGCACAGATCCTTGACATATGTAATTTTATTCATCCCTCACTAGAGGTCATTGTACGCTGCGACTTAAGCTTTGATGTCCCCACACTTGGAGTTGGTTCCTGTAAATGCAGACTAATGGTACGCCTGTGAAATAGCCACGTGCTTGGTGTCTCCCCAGGTGTCCAAGCTATTCAGCAAAAATACATACATACAGTTCTGGGGCTGTTTAACCCTTTCCTCTAATAAAAACAGTGCAATTGTCTAATAAAAAGAGCGCGAGTTCATCGTGTCCAGCCTGTTCCTGCTCCTCTCCAGGCTGCCACCTCGCTGTACGGTGGTCAGAGAGGGCATTAAGCTGAGCAGAGTATTACGGGTAACTCTTCTCTCTGCTCAATGTCACTAAACAGCATTTCCATTCTAATGCACTAAATGGGTTACCAGTATTTTCTCCCCGTCACAAGAGCATCTGATGAGGCAAATCCCTGCTGTATATCAAGCCCTCCTCAAGCACGTTGTTGTTCTTCCCTTGCTCGTATCCAGACACCCACTGTCAGAGAGCTTACTGAGCATTGCTTGGCGCAGGATAAAAACAAATTTGGTTTGTCAAAACAGAATAAAAAATAGCTGCTTGCTGTTCCCACAAAACACCCCCTCTCTCCTCTGAAAAACAAGCCCTCTCTTGCCTATTCCCTGTCTCCAGAGTGTGACCACGGCCAGGATAGGCAGAATGAGAACTGCCAACTCCTTCCTAACGAGGTGATCCATTAAGCTGTGGGGAGAGCTGTCTCCCCTGAGAATAGCGGCAAAAACCCCAGTGGAGTTATTTCAAAGAAAACCCAGGGGAGACCAGAGAGCACAGCAGAGGGAAAGATCCTGCAGCCCTGCCTGCGCAGCTGAATCAGGCCTTCCCACCTCTCCTTTGTGCAGTACTGAGAATTACTTCATGCTCCAAAGCCAGAAAGTAAAATTCCAGGCAGTTTTTGCTGGGCCCAGTGCCATTCAGCAGAGCAAGAACATATGTCTGTTGGGTTTTACCACTCAGACTGCAAGGACAAAGATTGCGGAAAACAAAACTTTCCATCCTCCCACACGTTTCTGTGACTTTGGACATTCATTTTAGACACAAATTTAAGAGATTCTGGTTTTACTGGATAAAACACAGACTACAGAACCTCAGCTCTCCGATCCCAGGTGCCTGTGTGTGTCACACAGCTGTAACAGCAGCTCTGCAACAGAGATGGCACCACACAGGGATGCAATACTGCTAACCCCATCAATAATTATAGTGACACTTCAGTGTGGCAAATACAGCACCCAACAGTACCTGTCGGTAAAGAAACGATCTGCTCCTGAACTTCAACTCCCAAAACTCCAGTCCCCTAAAGAAAGGAACAAAAAAAAGGCATTTAAAATCACATTTCAATCACATATTCTTTATAAGAACTCTACTGAGGCTGACTCTTCCAAGACTTCACTGACACTTGCATCCTCTCCTAAATCTTTACAGGTTGCTTTCTAAATATTTTTGTGGTTTTGCAGATGTTCTGGTACCAGCTCCTGCACTAAAACCCAAAGCCAACCCACTCTCAGGAATGGTCCTGCAGGGAAGAACCTATATACACATTTCCATTCTACAAATAAGAAAAACCTGATACACACATTAGGTATACATTAAAAAAGAACAGACACATCAGATATCATCTGATCATACATCAGCTATGCCAACAGAGCACAAGAAGGAGCAGCTTTTCACTTCAACACCTGCATCCCCAAGCTTCTGCACTACCAAGCAATCCTAGAAGCCATGTTGATAAAAGTAACAATAAAAAAAAAACAATGGAAAAACCCTAAACAAACTCACTCACAGTTTATAAGTGCTCCTTATATCCCACAGCCTTCCTACAGCAAAAAGAAACAAAATTTACCTTGTATAATGCAGAAAAGCAGGTATTTCCATGCAAACCCTCTCCTCTCCTCCCTTGCAATGAGCCCAGTGACTGGGTATCTAAGGGCTATGGAGACTAGAATCAGGTGTGAGCAAAGCACAGCTGCAACGTGTTTGTCCAGAGGGTTCAGACAGATGGGCTGGGTTTACTGGAAACACCTGGGTATTGAGAAAGGGGCTGCCCATTCCCCGGAAGAAGGGATGGCTCTTGCAAGCCACAGAATAAAGATGAAGCAGGGACAACACGATTCCCAGGCCCAGACGCCAGGAGAGATTACGATTGGATATTCAGAAAAATTTCTTCGCTGAAAGGGTTGTCAAACATTGGAACAGGCTGCCCAGGGAAGTGCTGGAATCACCTTCCCTGGAGGTATTTAAAAGCTGGGCACATGTGGTGCTGAGGGACATAGTTTAGTGGTGGCTTTGGCAGCGTTAGGTTGATGGTTGGACTCAATGATCTTAAAGGCCCCTTCCAACCTCAAAGATTCTCTGATTCTGTGACCAGGGCAGGGTTAGCAGGAAGAGAAACTGTGACACAGTCATTGCAGGGAGCAGCCACAAGCTGTTTTCTCACCGGATTTACAAATTACTGCTTTTAGCCCTCCCTGTTGTGTATGTTGGCATATGCAAAGGCAGTGCCTGCCCCCAGATTCCTCTTTATGTCAGGAAATGACAAGGTTTCTATCACTCACGTATGGTCTGCTCTCCTGCCAGCTCCATGTGATGGCACACAGACACGTGCGCTGCTGACACATGCACAAATACCCAGTACATCGAGGTCATAACTCAACTCAGATCTATAGCACAGATCAAGAGACAGTTTATTCAAGGAGGGACAAATCCCCCTCTCACCAAATTGCATGCACCTTCTTTAGCCAGGACTCTCCTGCCTCGGTTGTCTTGACAAGATATATTAAGCTACTAAAGATGGGTCAAGATAATGAGAAAAAATATCTTGTAGACTTTGAAAGAGAACAAGATATTTTTCTTTTAGAGGAAAGCTGTTTTTCTTGTCAATCTCACTGACAATTTTGCTTACCAGCAAAAAACCCAGCTGTCTTTTTCCGCTTGGCAGCAGAAGCTAGCACCTTGCAATGAATAAAACATATTCAGGTAGGAAAGAGGTGACAGAGCAATCACTCCCCAGGAACAAGAGATGGGGCTAAGCCTCTGAACACATCCTGAGCATTCAAAAGCTTTTTGTACGGATGGGGCACTAACTCTACTTCCACTGTTGCTGAGCAACTGAGTTTGATGGAAGGAGTCATTTTAACAGTCAGCCTTTTAAACAGACAAGTGGTCAATTCAGAAGATTGGTTCAAGTTCAGAATGGAAGGAAAGAACGAGAAAGAAAAGCTGCATTATTGGACTAAGAGACCATGGTTTATCATTCTACGGATTCCTCCCTCTGAAACAGAAAATAAACCTCCTCTAAAGAAAAAAAAATAAATCTATTTAGCTTTTACTGCTATCCCAGCCTTTTAATTGCAGGAACAGTACATTCTGCTACTGCAGTGAAGAAATACACGTGCACTTCAGGAATATTTGCTGTCTTATTTGCTGAATGGGCAAACAAACACAGGCTCCACGACTGCAACTGTTCTCATGGGGAGAGTTTGACAGACTAAAACTAGGACACCATAATTAAAAAACCCTAAACAAACAAACAACAAAAAAAACCCCAACAGCCTGTCACAAAGACCCAAAACCCACAACTTTTTTCTCTAGATCAGAAAACTCATGGTTGTGGTTATTACTAACAAAGTATTCTAAGAGAGTTAAATGCTAGTTTAATGCATTGAAAATAGGCTTCTCAAAGCCATCCCCTTCAGCCTAAACATTCATTAAATCAATTTATATTGACATATTATCAAAATGACTCACTATAAAACACAAGTTTGGCTGCATGTGTCACCAAAAGCAAAAATATTCCATCAGCAACTAGCTTGATGCTTTTGATCCAGTTTTTAAGTTTGCTCTCTCTCTCTCCTGAGCTGTTTTTGGCCTCATGTGGGATGGGTTTATATAGCAAGTTCTGCAAAGAATGGCAAATTCCAATTTTTACACGAAAACTGAAGACATAAAGAAGAGCTGATCCGTATAAATCTCAGAGATCAGACACCTGACAATAGCAGGTCTGGATTTGGTAGGAAACCTGGTCCATATGCACTCACAAGTGATCTCAACAAGATCACTTGTTAATAGTTATTTTCAGGTTATCTCAGGACTCTGTCGCTTATAATGCAACTCATCATAAAGGACAAGATAATCCTGTGGATGAAGCATTTCACTGTTACTCGTGTCCTGAACCAGAACCATGCCTGGCAGAGGGAGACCAAGCTCTCCATTCAGCAACAGCAACTTAATGGCAAACAGCAGGAATGCAGCCACCTGACAGCACCCATTTTCCTCTCCAGCCTTCCTTTTCCCATGGGAATGGTGTTTCTCAGCTGCAAGAAGTGGGAAGTAAGCACTTACATCTGGCACTAATTGCCTACGCCTTTGTGCATGTACAGCAGAGTGGCAGTGACAGTGCCATACCCAACTGGGTGGCTCTTTATAACGTGGCTGTGTGTTGACAGGCATCGCCACTGAGCAGGAAAAGCAGGAATCAGAGAAGATGGGAGGAACTGGGAGGAACTGAAAGACCAGGGTTACTCAGAGCATACAGATCTCTCTCTGTTTTTGCAGCTCCCTTTCGGTTTTCCTCATCCACTACTGCTGGCAAAATACATCGTTCCAGGATGCAGTGAAAGAAACAGTGGGCTATTTGCAAACTCAGTGAGGCTCCAAAGCTTGGAGCATGGCACTTACTGTTACAGACAGCTCAGTAGGTATTCGGTGGGGAAAACTACAAAGAAAAGGGTTTTCTCCTCATCAGAAAACAGGAAAATGTGGTTTGGAGACAGACAACAGCCAGTTTGCTTTCAAGCTGAAACACAACTTCCATGTAGCTGTGAAAAGCCAGCATGAAAGCTAAAGTTCAGATGATAAATACCCATAATCTTTCTGGGAAAAAACTTCACTTTCTACTAGAGAGAGAATATATCAAGCCACTTAATTTCAATACTTGCAAGACCTGGTCCTGAAAGAACAACCATTTGCATATGTAACAACTGAGGAATATTGGACTTTCCTTCATCAACATCCCCTGGGAAGACAGTAGGAGTTAGTGGTGTGAACTGAGGGGATCTGCATAGCTACAGCAGAGACCTAGGTGTCGGGTGGGGTTTCTTCCTTCTCTTTGCAGCCTTTTAGCAAAGCTAGGACAGCAGCGGGGGGGGGGAAATTCCCATCCCCTGGCAGAGCTGGTCTTTAGCAACCAAAATGAGTGTAAATGCTGGAAGTACCTCATAGGAATTGCTCTGTGCTAGATTCCATACAACAGTTTATAACATCCTGCCTTTTAACGTACAAACAACTGGACCAGTTTCCTGCTCATCCTTCTCCCTGAGGACATTGGGGAGGAGAGGGAAAGAAATGTCCTTTCCGAGCTGTCACTAGGCAGAACCCCGCTGACACAGGAGGTCAGTTCTCAAAGCAGCGCTGGAAAACAGCATTTCAGAGAAAGCAAGCACTAGCTGAGCAGAGCAGCCTCTCTGCTGAGCATCTGGGATCTCACCTGTGTTCATAGTGGTGGGACAGGAACCCAGAAGAGGGTTGGATGTCTACCTGGAGGATGGTTCTGACTGGAGACTGAAAAGGCGTTTCGGAGTTCAGTGAGCGAAAGGTGCTGAAGTCATGTGTTCCCAGCAGGAACTGTGCTGCATCCTGCATGGCAGGCACGTTCAGGTAGCTGAAATTAAACATGCAGAGCAAAAGGAAAGGCACGTTAGGTGGGACAAAGTATGTTAGGGGGGTCAAAAATCCAACTAATTGATGAGAGGCTGAAAACTGGCATGCAAACTTAATACTGCAGCATCATGGAAGCACTTTTTGCAAGATGGAATTTGTCTTGTCATAGCCCAAAGCACAAGCCAAGATGCCAAGTCACCTGAGGTCTGAAGGTATTTGAAACCCCGGGCGAGATGAGGGGTTAGCAGGCATATGCTTTTTACACAAACCTTTATCCTGTGGTGCTTCTTATAACAGTTCAATTCAAATAACTCTATTCCAATTGCTGGCTAGAGCATAGGGCAGGAGAAACAAAACCCTTTGCAGTATCTGGATCTTATAAACTGAATAAGATGTTGCCAGGTTGAGAAAATACCAAACACTATGATGGTTTTCCAAACCTTAGATTTCCAACAGCTGGAAGACGAAATTAGGAAGAAACAGAAATGGAATGAGTGAGCGACCCATCAGAGATGAAGCCAAGGTGGAGATGCAGAAGGAAGGGTCAAAGAAAAAACTCAGAATGTCAGGTGTCATTCAGATTTCTTCATCTGAAGTATGTAGGTCTGTTCAAAATCGTTTCAAGCAAAGGAACTGAAAGATATTTACTAATATATTTGCTGAACAGATACTTCTTTTCATTCTATTTTTGTAAATTTCTCCTAAGAAAAGCCTGAGCAAATAAGCATGATCTATGACTTAAGTTTTTTAGATTTTAACAAGAGTCAAAATGTTTCCGAAGAAAACAAACAAAAAATCAAGATGGGGGTTTCCAACAAAATTAAATTTTTTCATTGTGGTCAAAACAAATGATCAGCACTTGCAAAATCCTGGTCGGACTAAGAAGCGCTGGTGACACCTAGTTGGCAGTTCAGACATCTACAGAAGCTTAATGTACATTATATGTAATATACATGTGCACTACACACCAGATGTGCTCAGCAGGGCACACGCTATGAGCTCCTCCACTACCAGCACTTCAAACATCCCACTTTTTAGTAAGACACCTCCCATTCTGCATTTCTACCATGCTCACCCTACCCTTTATGTGGTATTGCCATTTGAGAAAATGAACTGCAGTGTCTGGACTAAATTAAACACTATTTCATAAAGCCCGAGATTAAGGCACTTTGTGCACATAGCATCTAATTTTGCTATTTCGTATTTATTTTTCCCTTCCACAGCCCACAGAAAAGAAAGTCAGCAATGTAATGTTAGCACAATGTCATCTTCATTCCTCTGCTAGAACAGTTGAGATTACATTTTTTTCCATTACCCACAGTTGTTATTCCAATAGTGGTGATGAAATTACCATAACTGGCTACAAACCTGTTTTTCTATAGTGTGGTGGAAAACCAGTTTTCTTGAATGTATGTTTATCTCAGTACAACATAAACTAAAAGGACGATAACAAATTATCTTCTGGGTTTTGTTTGTTTTTTCCTCACCCACTGTTTATCATGTTGGTTTTTTAAATGGCACAGAATTTGTTTTTCTTCCCTTGCATACACAAGCACTGATTTGTTATGACTCAGTGGCTACTCCAAGAACACAAGTGACTACTGAGCTAGATACACTGGTTTGTCATTGTAGGGTTGCTCAGAATCACTGGCTCTCCACTATTCAAACACACAGACGCTCAGAGTGGGAACAAGAGCACAGATTTACATGGAATCAGTACCAGAAATACTACTAAGGGGAAAAAAAAAAAAAAAAAAGAGAATTCTCAGCCCTCGTTCTTGCCTGCCTGTAAGGTCACACCTAAAACTCCGAGATGTGCCGTGCAATGTATTTCTGCCTGTCTGCATCACATCAGAGCACTGTTCCTTCAGCCAGCTGTCCAAATGGGTTTGCTGTACGAATTAGTGAGGTCATCTGAGGAAATGCTCATCACTTCCACGGGAAGGGACACACAAAGTTGTTGATGGACTCTACCCGGAGCCATTGAGTATTTCAGTAGTGCTAAGCATGTTTATTGCCGGTACAACTGACACTACAATTAAAAAGAGCTGTAAATCTCAGGTCTCGGTGAACATCACTCAGTTGCAGTGATTTCAACAGGGAAATCTTGTCCATATGAACAGGGAATCTGGTCTCACATGTGGAAATTTCCCCCTCCCTGCTTCCCCCAGAAGCCAAGCCTTTCCGGAGTGTTGATGAGGTCACTCCCCAGAGAGATTTAACGGAACACTCACCCTCCTGTGGGAGCCCAGCAGAGATCCTTTTCGAACACTGGTATTTGAGAATGATGAGTGCAGCCCATCAGCAGCCGATAAATGTAGGTTCTTGACAGGGCAGAAAAGCGCGCGTGGAAGCTGTTGGCCACTCGATAGACATTCAAGATGCTGTTAGGACAGAAGAGAATGAGTGAGATGGAGGGAAATGTCATGCAATAATCCAAAAGCTTTTGCCTGGTCACCACATAGATGGGAACTGAAACATACAATGGATTATTTGAGAAACTGCACTTACAATTACTTAAATATCATTTTCTCCTCAGAGCCAACGACCAACCAGTGATGAAGGACTGGCATCTGTAGGCTGCCACAGGCATCTGTCAACTAGAAGGTGTCAAAAGAGCCTTGGCATCACCCGTGCCATCAAATGCACAGTGAAGCTGATTTGGGTCATCTATCAATACGTTTTGGGGATGCTCACACCATCACAAGAGGCTAAGATCAATCAGTCCTTCAGTTGAGAAATGGCAACTGATAGAACAGAACCACAGAATCGTTTGGGTTGAAAGGGACCTTTGAAGATCAGCTAGTCCAGCCTCCCCTGCCATGAGCAGGGACATCTTCAAGTCAATCAGGTTGCTCAGAGCCTCGTCCAACCTGGCCTGGAACGCTTCAGGGATGGGGCATCTACCACTCCTCTGGGCAACCTGGGCCAGTGTTTCACCACTCTAACTGTAAAAAATGTCTTCCTTATATCTAATCTAAATTTCCCCTCCTTTAGTTTAAAGCCATTACCCTTTGTCCTGTCACAACAGGCCCTGCTAAAACGTCTGTCCCCATGTGCAGCAAAGCAAAGCTGACTCCCTCCATCTCCAGCTGAGGAGAGCACCTTACAGACACTCTGCCTTTCTGCTTTTGCAGAACCACGGTCCCAGACGCACATGGGAAGGACTCCTCCAACAGCAGCTACCTGTGTGTTCCCTCTCAAAGGCAGCTATACAGCTCACTGTAGCAGATGGAGATAGACAAAACTAGGTCACTTCCCTCCTACCTCCCCCCCCCCAACCTCCAAGACAAATAGGACTTTGCCGCAGCAATGAAAATAAAGGTGCATCCCACCATCACCTAGACTGAGTCTATGTGAAAACAGCAGAATTCTGCGTGCAGACCTCGCAGGAACCCTTGTATTTCACAGAGAATGGCCTTTGGGAACGTTCGTCTCTACTCATCGTCCACTGACTCTGGGCAGTTAACTCAAGCAGCAGCCTTCTAGGCAGCTGAACTCCTCTGTTTTCTTCTGCAAGCAACAGGGAGANCTCCAAGACAAATAGGACTTTGCCACAGCAATGAAAATAAAGGTGCATCCCACCATCACCTAGACTGAGTCTATGTGAAAACAGCAGAATTCTGCGTGCAGACCTCGCAGGAACCCTTGTATTTCACAGAGAATGGGCTTTGGGAATGTTCGTCTCTACTCATCGTCCACTGACTCTGGGCAGTTAACTCAAGAAGCAGCCTTCTAGGCAGCTGAACTCCTCTGTTTTCTTCTGCAAGCAACAGGGAGAAATTGCCTCGTATCTCGTCACCTTCACTGTGGGACATAGCTTGGTAGCCAGAAGGGAGGCTATGAAGGCTGTCAGAGAGGAAAACATCCTTCTCTCTGACAATGGAGAAAACAGAGCTTCCCTGTGTTTCTGCACCTCTCCCAAAGTCTTATCATCGATTTAAACATGTCAGCAGCAGTTTTTACTGGATTTGATTTTCCCTTATCCCAGAGTACTGGCTACTCACCACTATCACACACACAATCTCTCCGCAGGTGTTACTCTATAGAGGATACCTCTCCTTAGAAGGCAGTTTTTGTCCTGCTGTGTGTCTTTTCTGTCTTTAGAGTTTGGCACAGTGAGGAGAAGGGACCCAGGGCAGCCAAAAAATCTGATACCATTTGGGACCAAGTAATAGACAAACCTATTTATTTATTTTAGAAAGGTTAGCACTTCAAGGATTTCTGCCAGCTCAAGTGCCTCTGGCTCACATCCCTTGACTGCAAAGACTCAGACCACAGAAGAAGAAATGAAAGCTGAGCCATAGGTCTCCACAAAGATTCGCAATAACAAGCTCAGGAGATCGCTCCACTGCTATGAACTCTCAGTAGGAATGCAGACTACCTCCTCCAGGCCTGCAATGGAGCTTGAACCTAGGACATCCAGCCTCTTCTAAATACACTAATATAATTATTACATTTATTTTCTTCTGTCTGCATGCCTCCATAAGCATTTCATCTATCTTGAGCTTCTCTTGTTAATGCTTAAGTGATTTTTATTAAGTAACTAGCCTGTTACTCCCTCTGATAGAGTGATGCTTTCAGGAAAGCCTATTTATGGTCACATGCTTCTTCAGCACAGGCATCCTCTCCTGCCTCTTCTAGCAGATGCAATTACTATTATAGGCTCTTTCTAGTTAGGAATGTCTTTCCAGCACTTACTCCAGCAGCCATATTTCAGGCCTTGTTAAGATCCCATTTTTTTGAAAGACTGTTGGTAAATAAAGACTCATGGCATTCTTTACCTTTTCAACAGAGCCTGAATTTCAGGAGGAGGTTGAAGGAAAAAAAGCCTGAAGACACCTACCCAGAAATGGCAATGTATTAGACACAATGATGTCCTCCAGAAGTACATCCTTCTCTCCCCACTGACTACAGAAACTAAATGCCAATTTGCAGGAGGTGGGACAAATCCCAGCTCTGTCTTGTCATTCCGACAGCTTTTATTGTGTGCTTACAAAGCTGAAACCTGAAGTTGAAGGTGTGAGTCTACTGTATTAACATCCCTACTTAAGGGACAGCAAAGTCCTCCCAAAGTTACCCCATCTATGAAATACACTCTGATCTTTGTGAACAGGACCTTCCAAAAATGCTTTGCAAATCTAAAAGACAGATCAGTTGATAGAAGAGACCCATCATGCTACAAAGAAGGTTATTATTACTGATGATACAGTCAGCCAGATTGGAATCTTGTTTCCCTTCCAAGCTCTATTGACAATAATGTGTTCTCACAAAGATTCCTCTCTCCATCACCCCCTGCTTGCAACCACATGAAAGTGCCGAGTTTTCTCTTCAGCATTAGGAGAGAATTCTTCTTGGCAAAGTCATATTTACAGAGGGAGGGGATGGCTGCTGAATACTCTTAGACTCATGCCCGTCACCAAGCTTCTTAATGGAAAGCAGCTGAACCATTTGTAAAAGGTTCAGCCCAAGGAAGGAAGGAGGAGTAGAGCTGACTTCAGCCCGATAAACTCCAACACTCCAACTCATCAGAAGATATTGCCTCCTGATACAGACCTGTCAGATCTTAGTGTGAGAAAAAAAGCTTTTTACTAGTATTGAAAGTATTGAACTTATTCCATTAAAACTAGACAACACAACTCACGAGTTACAAGCCTAAACTTGGGAGAGACTGGGATTCAGTGGCTGTGACACAGAACAGTCTGATTATTGCAGTGGTACCCTCTGGCTGCAAACTCAGCTAGTTTTGACGCCCAAACAACTGCTTTAGTCTTTTAAGGAAGGAAATCAAAACTATGACCTATTTCATGTTCCCAGTTACTACTAGAACATCCAGGAAGGGTTTGACTTCCAGCGTGCATAGATTCTGACCTAGTTTACAGTCCGAGCAAAAATAACAATCAAAACCCCTCAAAAGTCAAATTCTATTTCAGAATCTTTTTTTTTAAATTGACACAGCAGTCTGAAAAGAAATAATCTCCAGCTCCACCCCACAGCAGCTGCATTAGACTCTTCACACATATGTCAAAGAAGGTGGAAGCTGTCAAGAGACAGCACTCACAAGTGTTAAACACGCAACTTCATTAGCTTGAGAGAGATTTGCTTTCTGTTTGGCCTCTCTCCGCAGAGGAATCTATCTGCTACTTCAAGATGCCAAGGGAGGAACTGGATTTGTAAGCGCAAAAACGTCAAGCTTACATTATCCTGCTAATATTCAGTCTCAGGCTTGGGATGCATGATCTGACTTGTTACTGGAGGGCTGTCCGTGGGTTGCGTAGGAAAAGCAGGGAAATCAGTATTCGCTTTTCTTTCAGGTACCCACCAAGAAACTTTTGCTTTCAGAGAAAGACGCAACCAACTCAGCAAACTGTTAAAACACATTTTTGCAAATAAGGTATGGGGAGAGAGAAATTTCCCTTGCAGATTTCTGGGTATTGACATTGCATTTCAAACAGCGGCCACGCTCTAGATCAAGCTCAACCATTGCATGCTGCCCTCGGGCTGAGCTCACCCACAAGACATCACAAGGGGGTCTCGTGGAGGGAGAGCTAAGCTGACACGAACAGTTGGAAGACTTTTAGGATCAAATGGGAAAATCAGCGTGGCCTTTTGCTATTCCCACAGCTGTCTGAGTGTTGCCAAAAGACTGTAAACATCCAGGGGAAAAGGTCAGTTAAAACAACAAAATAAACAGCTATTAACAGGAACTATGTGCCTCTAGTAATAAGGGTCTCACACTGCCTTCCTGCCCTCTTTCCTGAGATCAGATTCCAAGGATTTTACTTCCTCTTCCCCTTCACCCTCTGATGGTGCTTGCTCAGAGGTGAAGGTATGCAGCTGGGTCCAAGACAGTTGCTGCAGCTTCTGCTCCAGTCTATGACCGAGCTGAAAGCCCATGGATAAAAGGTCCCACTGTGTTTAAATAAATGCAAAGCATCACTCAAGTACAACTCCAGAAATACTACAGGAAGCCACTGCAAGACCCAATCCTGAGGCCATGAGAGGTACAGGCACCAATCGCTTCTTTAGCATAGACCTACAGAAGGTACGTAGGTGAGATCCCAGTCACAATGTACCACGTTACAGCAGCGAATATCAAGTCACCACTCTCTCTCACACATCTCTCTGCCAGCCAGAGGCAGGCAATCGCTTTGTTGCTTCTAAAAACAGCAGCAAACACCTTGGAGAGTCTGATGCTGGTGGCCTGGTTCCCAAAGGTACTGAACACCCACCACTGTAGTCAAAGCTAGAGAAGACTCTGCCACCTGGGATTGCTTTCCTCAGGTTCCTTCCTTTGCTTAAGGTTTGAATGCTTGCAATGTGCTCTGAAAAAGTCAAAACAGCTGACTGAACTGCAGATCAACACCTTCTGCAGAACATGCCATAGCTTCAACCAACTCATACTAGCTCACTATTCACTTTATACAGCATGTGGAACATGCATGAAGGACCTCCTGGAAAAAAAAGTATCACCACCATTCATCTCTCCCTCCCTCAGACCCCAAACTATTTGAGCACCTGCACATTTAGAGCTGGATTCCCCGTTCCCCAAGCCCTGCAGAACTAGAATCCTCCCTTGCAAAACCAAGGCCAGATGCAAGTATGATGTCAGTCCTCAAATCCCAGGCCTTGCTATGTCAGCATTTGGGTCAGGCCCCGTTTCACAAAGAAGAGATTAGAAAATAAAGCAGACTGGGTGAAGCGGGAAGGGGGAGTGTATTTCATAGTAACGTTGCTATTCTTACAAAAATCCCATCACTGGGTGGGGAGGGACGTGCTTTTTGTCCTGGGCCTTGCTCTGACAGGGGAAATTTACCTCCATAATCTTCCTTCATGATCATGGCATCAGAAAGACTGCAAGAACGTGAAACAGAGCATCCCAGGCCTCTGAGTAATTACCAACTGGTAATTAACAACTGGCATCTTACATCAAAGTCCTTTTGCTCACCTGAGTAACTCCTATAAATTACCCATTTTCTTGCACAACGCACTGACGTACTTCGACACACTCTTCAGTAACGTACCGAGATTCAACTCCTATTGTACCGAACGCTGCATAGACAAAGACATCCAAGAGTTTTTCATTTACCCAAATAAGAAAGAACAGAGCACAGCAAAGCAGCTGCTGGCAAGTGGCATGTTGACTCTGTGACACAGCACAGATTGGGCTTCTAGTCTAAAAACCCCAGTGTTTCATTCAATTTACACTTTAACCATAAAAATGCCCCCATGCCTGGGGAAGAACACAGAAACTGTTTGACAGCTGCACAACAGCTTAGGAAGCAAAAAACATGAAATTCAATCTACCTTTAGAGAAATTCACAGAGTGCAGTAATTACTTATGTAATTGATGCAAATTCCTAACAGAAACTGTTGGTTTAATGATCAGTTTTTTTCTGCCTTTGAGTGTAGGCATTTAGACCTAGGCCTCATGCAGAATAAGCTCACTCTGAAATTCTGCAAGAAGTAGTAACTCTAACAAGAAGAAAGAATAAATTAGAAGAAATGCTTGCCCTGCTCTCTGTAGATTGCTGTATCAAGTTCCTCACTACACTCATACACAACTCTCCCTACTCATTAACGGTTGGGTATAATAGGAAAAAGAATCTATCCTATTGAGCAAAATGTCAAGTCTTGCTACAAAAATATTAAACTGGAGTGTTTGATGTAACTTCTCCGAACCATGTCAAGTGGTAGCCTTGGTATAGCAGGGAAGAGGAGAGGCTGATCACATGGGAAGGAAGGAGTACATTATATCAATGTTAACAGCAATTTTGTTTGCTTGTTCTTCATCTTTTTACACAGACACAGGTGAGAGGCAATACTGCAGCCAAGATTTTTCTATGTACTAATTCAATAAACAAAGAAAATTAGGGAGTTTGGGGGATAAAGCAGCGCTGAAAGTTAACATCCTAATGTCCTGGCTCATGTGTGAAACTAGAGTCATCCCAGTGGATTCAATAATCACATGTTGACCCCAGTCTCTCACAACTTCTGTTTTAGTGGTACCAGCATATATGATCTCCTGACAACAACAATGGTGGACTAAGACTGATCTTTAATGTGCCAGGGGTGTGGTAGTAGCAGAAATACACCTGTGTAAGGGAGTGGTTTGCCAACACAGGGGGAAATGCATCAGGAGAAAATACATCTTGTGAGTGAAGATGGGAGATCACTGTTGCATTTTCTCCTTTTCCAACAAGGGCAAAATAAAAGATTTTGACTTGCCACCAACTCACCGGATTGGCTCAGACCTCAGGTGGTAATTAAGACTGTAGATGAGCTGTTTCTCATTAAAAGCTGGCTTCCCCGGTGCCCTCTGGATGTCAAAGTGAGCAGCGTTGCAGAGTGCATGGACGCCAGTATCTGTTCGGCTGGAGATGTAGAACTTGATGGGAACAACGGGTTTTAGGTTCTCTGCTGCCTTCTGAAAGCCAACACGAGATGGATTCATGAACAGCAGACTCACTTCAAGCTAGCTAAGAAAAAACATCCTCCTCCTTGCTAACCACATGTCTCCTCATTGTTCACACAGAAAAGTAGTTGGGAGTTTTACAGTAGGCTGCAAAGAAAGGGATGGAGAGGAGCCTGTTTGGGGGACTTCTCCTGGCACCTGTGGTTTCTCACCTTTTGTCCTGAAATCACCCCAAACAGAACATCCAAAATGTCATGTGAGCTTCCTCACACATACAAAACAAAGTAAAAAAAAATATTCATCTTGTTATCCTTTGCTTTATGTCACTGGTTAAGTAGGCAAGAGGATAAAGAACTACACATTTAAACCCAGACACCAGCTCTGCAATTTACTGCTCAGAACTGGACTCAGATTGCTTCAGTGGCTCTTAAAAAAACTGCAGAACCCAAGCCTTAAAGGGATGGAAATGGCACACAGGGATGTCTGAACGACATCAGCCAAGATGCCTGAAGGAGCTTAGGCTACATTCTTTGCTTCCAGTGCAGGCCAGAATGGTGTAAAATACCGCGACTTATTGCTGCAGCCAGCATTTCTTTTCCATCCACAATGGGAGCAGGGCTAGAGAGGGCAACACGCTTCCATTAATTGGTGAGAGCAGAGGAGGCGGCAGGGGACCAGCTGAGTAGTAGCACAGCACTGATGTAATGCATTTATTAGTCCCACTGAGAAATATAAGCATAAACAGATCTAAGCATCGAGACACGGCTCTCATAAAACACACCAGTAGTTGAGGAGCTGACACCGAGCTATCCCAGCAGGTACAAATAACCACAGGACAAACACATGCCACCGGCAGTCACAAGATGGAATTTCCTCATATTGGCTGCTTCCACAGTTGCATTAATGCAGGACTTGATGAGGCTAATCCTCAAGTACTGTTCTCTTTGGGGGTCAGAGTTGCCTTAATATTCAGGCAATGTCTCACTCACACTAAGAGCTCTGCCATAGCAAGACCAAAGCAGAAAATGACAAACATTTACACCATCACAGAGTTCAAGCTTTACAGTCACAGTGTTCAAGCTTTTTGGTCCAAAAGGCCCTAAAATTACACTGCAGCTGAGAGGTACTTAAAAAATTAGTTAGGAAACTGTATTGCAACAAGCTGAAACTTACTATTATTAACACAAGGGGAAGGACAACAATTGAGATCCTCTAAGTTCACCATGCTAATTTTGGGATGGATTTGCTGGAGAATCCACCTGTGGATTGGATCCACTAGGATTGTTGTTTCCCTTTCCCTGCTGTTCCTCTCCACACAGCTGGCTTTTATCCCCACCATTTCATCCTTTTCATTCTGCCCACTAACAAAGGGCTGAAGAAACAACTGGGTGAAATACTACAGGTTCCTGCTGGGAAAGTAAATAAAACCCTCTAAATGAGTCATTAGTATTGTGTCTTTTAATCAAGATGCGCACACAAAAGAGAGCAAAAGAGATGCTAAGGTGGTTGATTAGATGCTATATATTTAAGAGTCTGTCTAGACTAAGTCTAGCAAAGCCAGAGTGGGTTTTGGTAAGGGCCAAACAGTGGTAGGAATTATTGGAACACTAAGGTTTCTAATGCAATGTTAAAACCACAGCAGGTCTTACTCACAGTAAGGTGTTAAAGTAGGCTGCTGGAGCACTGTGAAATACAACTTTTTTCTTTGTGAGGACAGGCCTTAAACAGAAAATCCAATGTAATTTGTTACAGGAAATGAGTGAAGCACATCTGAAAGATTGAAAAACAGCGAAAAAAAGGCAGAAAACCAGATCAATGACTAGAAATGTCTTTCTCTTTCCCATCTCCCGAGTAGTGAGCCCAGCAGTGGTCTTTATTACATTTTAAATTGGTACCAAGAGTCAATAAAGTTTGAACTGCTGAGTCACAAATACCTTCCAGACTCCTACTATTTGAGCAGACAGGATTTTGGGTTCTGAGAGACGTACCATTAAAATGCATAGGGAGGCAAGGAAAAAATGTAACCAAGCTGCAGGGGAAAGCCTGGGAAACAGAACAAAAATGACCTTAGTGTTTTCCCCCTTCCTAATCCTTCTATTTGGAGTTCACATATGGTTACAATTAGCAATGAAAATTTTTATTTATCACCCTTACGTAGAGAGAAGCAGACCGAAATTAAATAGGTTTCTGCAGCAGACATTGGCTTGCGCCTCAGCAATTTGTCTCAAAGCAGAAGTGGCATTTTTAAGAGCAAAGTTTCTGCAAAGATGTTTGGGTTTTGCAGGCTCCTCCCTTCCTCCACCCTCTTCTCCCCCTCCTTTCTCACCAGGCTAAAACCAGCCAGTGGGAACACAGTTGGGTGGGGGCAGAGGGAGAGAACATGGAAAATATCCTCCTTTCTTGTTCTGGGCTTGGAGAAGTTTGGATGCAGCACTCCTTTGGATTCAACACTGCATCCCATTTCAATCACTGCAGCTGAACAAAGCTGGATAATAAGAACACTGTTTGGATCTCTTCTCCTCTGCCAGCAGGAGTTGAGCCCTGCTGGAGAGCAGGCAGGAGAGGAAGAAAGAGAGGATTGCACACTCCAAGGCAAATCTGGTTGTTTCCCCTGCTCAGGTCAGCCAATGAATCCACAGAGGTGCAGGACTGAATGACAGGTTCAACAAATGGTATTTTCACAGCTGCCCTTCTCCAGCACAATTTCATTTTCTCCCAGACACACCTCTCCGGAGAGATGACAGAAGGATGTATGTGCTGGGCATCCAAGGAGGAATGTGACCACCATCAACAACAAATCTCAGTTTGTGAAAGCTGAAAGCTTTGTTTGTGGATTCTTCCTCCAGCCTAAGAGGGGTGCAGTTGAAAATACACTATTAACTGCTGCCTCCAGTTTAAATTTTAATATTTCATTTAAATCCCATCCTAATTAATCTCCTTAAAGAGAGAATTTCTGAACTGCTGAACTTCTTTGCAGGCAATTCAGAAACGATCACTTCACCTATGCAAATGTCTCATATCTGTACCATCCAGGATCCTTTGAGCCTACACACAGCTGATAGCTTCCTCCTCTGGTTCCTATATACTTTAATCTGTTAAAAAAAGATGCATTATTTACATTTAGTAATTGCTTGGATAGCAACCAGTTTTTCCTGCCTTTTCAGAACAACAAGAAGAAGCCCCTAAAACAAGCAGGCCTTTCATCTGAGGAACGCAAAAGGCTTTACTGCTATTAATCCAGATTCCTACCCTGTTGGTTATTGTCTATGGATTCCTGGCAGGAGAAACTGAGGCAGAAGTTAAGCCCTTTACCCATGAGCACCCAGCTAAAAAGCAATGGAGAAGATACAGGAATAAAGGAGCTGGGTTGTGGTCAGAGTTCACAAGTCTCTGCTCCCTTCTTTAAGCCACAGAGCATGCAAATATCCTTCTCTTTAGCAGGTGTTACAAACACCAAAATCTTGGCTTGGCACCTGCTGAAGGCCTATCATTGAACCAGATCTTGTCCATTTTCATTTAGTCTTTACTTCCCTGGTCATAGTCTTTCCAGACGATCATATTTCTGGAGCAGCAATAAGCGTCCCAGGGTGTCAGTTTATACCTCTAACACCCTGCATACCCATCATGCAGGGGAATGTATTACTTGCATTTAGTAGGTCTGTTCTACTAAGGGGTTTCATTCACTAAGCACTTCCATATTTTAAATCACGCTGAAATTTCCACCGTTGCGTGCCAGAATGACATGGAACCACATTCCAGATTGCTATTATTACTCACAGCTCTGTTCTCTCCTCACTCTGTGCAAATGCTGGAGAGGCGAGATGCAGAACAGGCCCATTAAGGTGTACCACCTATGGTGGGAAAGCAAAAGTTCATCCACTTCTCTCCCTGAAGTCTAAGTCAAGTGTGGATGGGTGTTTTGAAGAGAAAGTGGGCATTAGGAATGTTTGGGAAAAAAAAGCGTCTGTTTCTCTTTCACAGCAACGGCATCACTTACTGGTTTCACCACGCACAATGGCATGGAGGATTGCACTGTGTTACCGAGGATACCGCAGGATTTGTAAGTTGCTGTGCTATAGTAAACAATAACATGCAAGTTTCAGGTTGGAAGTCATCACAGCCTCCCCGACTCAATGGGTGCTATTCCAACTGATATCGATTAAAAATCTAACCCATTTTTAGTGGAATAGATAAAAGCTGAAGTGAAAGCCAGGAAGAAAAAGCTGAGAAAGTGGCTTCTGCTAGAAGAAAGGGTTTCCAAAGCAATTTCCTATGCCTCTGAAATGATGATCCACCCAAGGGTTGAAAATGACAGTTCTCTCAGTCCATTTTCCTTTCTCTCTTGCTTTTTTTCTTTCGAGGGGGATTTGGGAGCAGGAGGTTTTCCCAAAGCTGCCCCGCATAGGAAGGAGTTTGTGTATGTTCTCTTTCTCTCCTCTCCTACTCCCCCTTTTCCTTTCATGAGGAATAATATCTGGCCTTAGCACAAGGCTGCTGGCCAAAGCAGAGCTTCGTGTGGGGAAGATTAGTTTTGGGCAGCATTTACCAGCACAATGGGAAACAGCACACTCAGGAGATGGTTCAAACCAAACATGAAAGGGAACTTAATTCTGTAGATCATCACAGGCCTCGCATATGGTGCCCGTTAGCACACAAACAACAGCTACTCACTTTAGCAAAAGGTGCTACACAGGAGATCTTCCTTTACAGCAGGGACATTTTCAAGAATTGAGACTACAGCATGAAGTGCTGCATTTTCTAAGTTTCTACAAGGAACTGGAGGGAGCCAAGTCACAGGATTCAAACTTCCCGATCCGGGGAAGCAAGGTCTGGAATTTTGGTTTGGACCCATCACTAGGAAGCTGGGCTTCCAAGTGCTTCAGGACAAGTACATCGTCTCCAAGCAAGAAAGAGAGTGTTGTCTGCAAAGCTCACCCCCCACAAAGATATTTTAAAAGCTCCTTCAAATATCTACATCTGTCCCCAAACTAAAACAGGTCTCCATTTCCTCCAGGGGCTCTGTTACATAGCAGTACTGAGGACTAGAAAAGCTTAGGGTGACAAAAGGTTATAGGCTGCTGATCCCCAGTCCAACTATTTTCCATTATCACACAGAGGGCTGCTCACACACCAGTCCATTACACTTTTAATGGCACAGTTGTCGAAACACAAGGTCTACACCTCGCAGGTTATTTGCTCGTCTGTAACTGCAAACAAATGTCTGAACATATTTAGAATACAGTAAGGATCTCATTACAGATTTAATTTTGCCCTTCCCTTCGGTTGCCTTCCTGGCTTTGCGAAGTTGTGAAGTTCAAGGCTGCACAGAAATGGAGGAAGATAAATTCCTACGGGCCCCAGAAGTTTTCTATTAAAGTTGCTTTAAGATTTCCCATGTGGTTCTAATAGACACAGCCCTGCTCAGCAGTGCCCAGCATCAATACCACCACATGAAAGCAAAGCACATATCCCAGAACTGGCCTGCAAAGTGCTGATACTGTGAAAAGACAACACCAAATAAGTTTATCTTTTCCTTTTTTTTTCCTTATTCTTTTCTCCTTTAATCACCCATCCTACCCATTTGCCTATTAAAACAAAGTTACTTGGATAATGCAAAACAACTGCTGGGCTCACCCAAAGTCCGGCGCCTGGGGCTGAGACACTGGATGGTTCAGAGGATTAGATAGATGAGATAGAAAGTCCTTTGGGGCTCTTCTTTCAAGATTTGCACAATATTTATACACTTTCTCCACAATGGTCTCAGGCAAGAAGCCATACAAATACACCCTGAGAACTCTTATTCAAACCATAATTCATCACACTTTCCTTCTGCAGACCGCTTAGCAAGAGCATGCAAGAACTCTCACCCTCACTCAGTAAACCAGGGCACAGAGTGGAAATATCTTGGCCATAGTCACGGAGGGGCTGGGTGGGACAGTAAATCTGCTCCCAGACCAGCTTTTCAACAGCTCTGCTCCTGCACACCACCAGAACTGTAGCTAATGCAGAGCACAGACTATCACAAACAAGCATGGTGGGCACACCACCTTCAAACCCCTACAGCTTGTGATCTCAGGTTAGACAGTCTGACTGAACCAAACCAAGTAACAAAAAGACATAATCTGACCTAAAGCAATCAGTATCAACCTTTTCAACAATCTCTTACCTTCTACATAGGCGCAAGCTTCACTGCAAACTAAGTGATGTTTCTAAGACAAGAGAGAAAAATAACGCAGCTTCCTTTTGATTCCTGCCCCACACAGGAACATGGGGTTCACCAGCACTACTCAAATATTGCAGCTTAACAGCAGCTTGGAATTAAATTGCCATGTTACAGAAATCCAGGTGTGCTGAGCATTTCCCCAATGCAAGTAACCCACTTTCTACTCGCTAGCGTAACAGTGGGTCTTTTGCACTCCTATTACACACTCACTCCAAGCCCAAACAGCACTTTGGTTGAGAAAGCCATTCTTACACTCTGAGAAATCCCAGGAAGCAGCACCAGAACAACAGTGATGACAGGATCATACCTTTTTTCACCGCCATATTAGAAGAACTCCAGAAGAATAGAAACTAAGCATTTTTGTTTCCCTTCAGAACAATGAATATCCTGCTGTGCTTTGTTCCATGTCTGAAAAAGTCTATCAGAAACATCCTCTCCTGAAAGGATACAGCATCTAGTTTCTAAATCCATAAAGGACTTAGACATGTACTAGAACAGATAAACTAAACCTGCTCTGAACTGAGGCAGTTCTAAGAAAAAGTGGAGGCAAAGCCATAAGAGCTGATGAAGCTCACATGCTTAAGTACATCCAGGTGGGCTAGCAGCTGAGCAGGAACTCTCATAGTTCTGGACTCAGATACCACAATTTCAAGTTCACTGAGTGGTTCAAATCTTTTTCAGGATCAGGATTTTAATGTCTCTCACTTCACCCTGATCTATTTCTCCCACCTGTATACTGCCATAATTTATAAAGCCCTTTGTTTTGAATATTATAGTGTTTAACAATATGCAAGTATCTTATGCAGTGTCAATCTAAAAATAATATTTATCCTTGATAATATCTGTAGCTCAACAATGTGACCCAATGTGTTTCATTTTAAAGACAATATGATTTGCAAGCACTTACCTGCAAATAATTCTGGACTCCAACTATTGTCTGATCACTCGAAGTCTCCATAACCCCACTGCAGAGCAAAACAAATACAATAGTTACTGACCCAAGGACTTGACACAGAGTCCAACACATCTAGAAGTTAATAGGGGACACTCATCAAAACGTTTACTATTGAGTGACCTGGACATTTTTATAGAACTTGCAGGGATCAAACACTTTGATGAACAGACAGGAAAACAGATGCAGTGTTTATTTGCAAGAAAGGAGGCCGGAAACAAAAATCATCATTCAAATGTTACTCTCTGGACTACCCCCTCAAATGGATGGTGACATGTTGGGAAGGTAATGCAGACAAATTACACTGAAAAGAATTTGCAGATAAAATTATTTCAGGGCCAGGAGTTGGTCGTCAGTTGCAGGTCCATTTCCTGCAGGCCCCATGGAGGTCATCAAGGGGCTAGAAGACCAGGAAGACAGTTTATGAAGAGCTTCCTTCTCTACTATGGAAGTCACAGCCATTCACTAAAGCTGCTGAAGTGCAGAGAGATATGTCCTGAGGCTAAACCCAACCTACCTGCGACTACTCGGAGTAATTTAGGTCAGTACCCACAGTGACACAGCCCGTGGACTGCAAAAGAAGTGTCAGTTTTGGCATATGATGGTATTATTCTGTCAAAACCTCACGAAGATAAGCTCAGCTCCATGAGCTGGGGCTGCACAAGTTCTCCCACACGTGTTTTTTTAAATGTAAACAAACACAGCTACATATGTGGGATGTTTAAGGCCTGGGGAAACCCAACCTCAGCTGCCCTCCAGGACTTGGCCCACAGACCTTTCCACCTGCATCTCTCGGGCACCACAGGTTTCCCAACCACTGAGCACCGGCTGCCCAGCAAACCACCACCGCTTCAGGAAACCCAGGCGCTCGCCTCCCACACACACACGCAGCCTGACACCACAACTTTGCCACCTTCTCTGTCCTTTGATGGTTTTTTTTCTCATTGCCCTTTTTATGCATTTCCTGCCCAAACCATCCCCTTCCTAACCCACGCAACAGCAGAGACCAGCTCCCTACCCACTCTCACCTCCTCAGCAAGGGATTTACCCCTCACCAAAACCACCCATCCTTTCCCTAACCTTCTCCTTGTTGCTCCCACATGGCTGACCGCCCCCCCTCAGGGCCGCAGCAGGCGCTGGTTCACTTCCAACCGCCGGGCTGAGGCGGCTGAGGCACCTACCTATATTTAGTGCCAAAGTACTGAAAGAACACTAGGTAGCGGGTTGGGGGAGAAACCATTTTTGCTGCCCA
>JAHREE010000475.1:482456-543073 GCA_033628505.1 Tringa tobata | reverse complement strand
GCCCGGGCGACCCCCGGAGCCGGGGCTGGCGGCCCAGCGAGCCCCGCCCGTGGCCGGACAAGCCGCCGGCCTGCAGGCGTTGCCCGGCTCGGGCAACCTGCCCCTCCTGGGCAACCTGCCCCTCCTCGCCTCGTTGCCCCCGCTGGGTTTGCGGATGAAAAATTGCTAATTGTAGCGCCCGGCAGATAGCGCCGGGTCCCATTTGGAACGGGGTGAACTGGCATCACCCTCTGGGGATCCGCTGGACAGGGCTGATTTAACCCGCCCGAAGAGCCAGCACTGAGAAATACAGTCATTTTCCATGCAGTCACATTCCCATCTCTGGGAGGGTGGATTTTTTTAGCGGTCTTGAAGGAATCCGGGCTATGACAACAAAGACTCCGTCTTGGCCGTGCTGCATTTAAATCAGGCCGTTTCAGAAATGCCCAGGGCTGGAGAGGAGCCTCCACATTGTGGGTACAGATGCTCCATTGTGCCAGCAGCATCCTGGCTAGGTGTCCGGCTGGGCTAGGATCTCCTGATGCTATAAAGGGAAAATCAGAGCTTCCATGGCTAACAACCCCCTGCTGCTTGCAATACTGTGCCTGGATGGGGACAGAGGGAAAGACAGACAATAGCCTGCAGAAGCAAGTTGGTTGGTCGTGTGTGCAACGGAAAGAGTTGTCAGGGGGTCTCTCCAGCCCTGCAGATGTTTCTTGTTGCTCCTGCTCAAAACCTTTTTGTTTATTAAATAGAACAGTTTGTATTTTACTTAAAGTGCATTTAAAAATAGTTTCTTGGAATGCAAGATTCGTAGGAGAGGTCTGTTGCTGTGGCTACCCTGAGCAGTTGTCATTTTGTGTGTGTGTGTGTGTGGTTGTGTATGCCTGTAGGTAACACAAATACCTGGGCAAGTGCATTCTCTTTATCCCTGTATATGGGAATACGTAGGGCTGTGGAAAGGGTCCTCCTCCACATGTTTTAATTTTAGTTGCGTGGTTAGATCCTGCTCTTTCTTGTTCCAAAGCTGGTTCTGAAAGTGCAATGGACAGCGTCATGTGAGGTGACAGGCTGGTCTGATTTGCGTGCCTGGCTGGTATAGGAGTCATGGGACTTCTCCATCAGGAAAAAGTTAGGTGCATGGACAGGTCTGCAGAAGGTACGAGGCTCTCTGCTCACTTAGCATCAATTAGAATTTATCCACCCCGCCTTTTTCTTTTTTTTTTTTTTTTTGACTGTCATTTTATCGTATTGTGCTGCAGAGCATGTGAACTGTTCAGTGGCATCCTTCCAGAGCAGTGACTTCACTGTCCAGATGTCTCCCTCCACATGGCAGTGACCCTTTTCCTGGTGACGTCAAGATTGATTGATATGTTTATTTATTTATTTTGCCTTTGGTGTGTGTGGGCTTGGGGCCAAGTTTCTTAGTATTCAGGCAACATCATTCTGCTCTGTCTGCTCCATCCGTAAAAACAAAACAGCCCTCAGAGCACTGGGTTGGACCTTTATCAAAAGCCAGTTATTTAAGCATGGAATTATGAACTATTTCCCAAATGGCCAGACACAGTCTGCCTGTTACAGGGAGAACAAGAGATTAGACTAGAGAAATAAACCTGTATATTTCAGGATGGCTGAAATATATGCAGCAGGGAAATGCATGAACTGCGAACATGTTAAACAGTGAGAAAATACTGATATTTGCAGGCTCATGGCAAAAAAACCCCAAAAACCAACAGAATAGAATTCTTCAGACTGTCTCAAAGGGTACAGATTTTAGCCTCCTTTTATACTTTTCTTCCTCCCAATTCTTTAATTAGTTCTTCTGTTACAATTATTTGTTTGCATTAGAAGAGAATCCTTAGGGATGGGACTTCTTAGTATGCTGCTAACATGTTCCTAAAGTCTTACAACTATAAAAAAGTAAAATATCAATCAAGCTAAACTATATACGAAAATATAGATAAAACGGAGGTGAGAGAAGGTAGCACATAAACCACTCTCTGAACAGTGACTGAGACAGCAATAGGTCAAGTTCCTTCCCATAGGAAACAGCTGTGGAAGAGGCAAAAATTTAACCCAGATATCCCACAGCAGCCCCTTGGAATCGCCCTCCCTTTCCTGCTGGCACCCAGTGCTGCACAGAGCCCCTTTGCACTTCCCAGTGCAGGGATGGGCCATGTTTTACAATTGGCTTATTCCCCTCATCAGCGAGCCTTCCAGATAATCAAGTTGTTTTCTGTTTGTTATACACAGAGAGAAAAAAAAAACTTGCCCAAAAAATACTGCACAGGCATAAACACTGTATTAAGCATCCCATAATAAGGCTAGCCTACTTTAGCAATCGAATCCAATTACATGTCAAAACACTCTAAATCAATACTCAATATACAGTCAATCCATCATTGCTTCCTATTTTATCAGTTGCTACAAAGAAAACTTCAAAAATACAATTTTTGTTACTTAGATATGTATAAATCTTTAGATTGGTAGATAAGCCCTATTTCTGTAAGGCATCTTGTAGAGACATGTGTATTCAATTCCAGTAAACAAATATAATTACCTTGAAAGACCTGTTCTAGCACATTTGACTGTAACCCCAATAGATGCCGCTTTCATCTCCCTGCCGCACAGAGCCCTCTCTTTAACTAGCAGGAGTCTGGGAAATCTAGGAACGTGTTTTCTGACTTGTTCTGCTCGGTCATGGAAGCCGGTGGTCTGGAGGGATGCAAAGAAGAACCCATTTCTGCCCTTACCCGTGCAGGTCTGTTAAGCAACAGGGCTAGATGTGCAAATTTGGCTCATTCTTGCAAAATGGAAGTCCTTGGGCACGCTGCCAGCTCCCAAGGTTCCCCCCCCCCACCTTTATTCCTTTGTCACTCAGGGAAGAGTCGCTTGGTCCTAAGGGACGGGTAAGGACATTGTCACTCATTCCGGGTGTGAATGCACTCGAGGAACAATCAGGAGGACAAGGGGAAGAGCAGGAACAGAATGCAGAGGTTGGACCTGGCTGTAGCACTCCGTGGGTCGCAGAAAACCCCAAATGCCTCTGTGGTAATTCCCACAAGGGAGGGAAATAAGCAGTTATTTCCTTAACTGACATTGCTATTGTAGTTGGTGTTGCTATTAACTAACCTTATTAATCAGGCTTGTTGTGAGGTCAGGGTTACCCACTGCAGAGCGGGCTGCGTGTCGGTGGGGTGAGCCAGGAGGTGCCGTGCTCTGACTGATGGAATCTTCTCAGGAGGAGCCCGTGCAGCTCCCATCACCTCGGGGAAGAGACAGCAAACAGCATCCCTCCGTAGACATCCAAGCCCCAGGCCACTGAAGGACCTCCGTGCTGCTTAGCAGGAAAGAGAGACCTGCGATTGAGGGGTAGGCTACACGAGAGCGTGTACGTGCCCAGATCTGAGGGGTGTCACCTCCCCGATGCCTCGCAACCCCTTGGCTGGTTGTGCCGCAGGAGTTTACACACTCACAGGACTCCCCGGAGCGTCACCGTCATCAGGCAGTGACCCAGGGACATGGGCAGAGATGTTTGTTCTAGCAGCGTGCGGCACTGTCTGCACGTTATTGCAGAGAAAAATGCAGACATGTAATTCTAGCTCCATGAAAGATGCAAGGGAAAGAAAAAAAAAAAAAGTCATTTGCCAGAGGAAAAGAAAGTGAAAAAACAAGTACATTTAGGAAATATTTTCTAAGTGGTACTAGGGTGTTTCAAACAGAATGGGAAGAATTAAAACCCTTAGTCAAACTCATCTTGCAAGGTCTGATTAGACAAGTTTAAAGCTAGAAAAACCTGTTTTAATGCATCCATGCTGTGTGAATGTGTGTTAGCGAGGGCCTCTGCAGAAAAAAAAAAAGTGTGATTTGTGTCGATTGACACTGCAGTTTGAGGCAAGCCAAATTTATTAGCTGAAGTTACTTAAAAGCAAATTTAAATTACACCCAGAATGGCCATAGAAGGAATCTTCATCTATTTAGCTAAATCAGTTTAACAAAAAGAGCACAGGCATTGATTTGAAATTGGTTTTTGTTACACAAGGCTTCTTATGTAAGCAAGAGCCCTGATACCGGCTGCAGTTGCATGAAGATACGCCTACACGGAGAGCTTCTGTTTGAATCAGAGCCTAATGAGTACAATTGCCACCACTTGCTGGTTTGGTTGCACGAGAGAGAAGATATTATCACGAAAGCAGCACGATATAATCCGTATCAATCATAATACCGGTCTTTATCTATTTATTCTATTTCATATCTCTTTATCATTGCATTTCTGAAGTGAAAGTATGTAAAGGGAGAAGTCACAGCAAAGATGTCACCATATAGTTACTTCCTCTCGCAGCACCAGCCATGAGATGCTCTCCTAGTTGCAGCAGTCCATCCTGTCCAACCTGCCCTATCTATATCTATACATCAGCCTGGTGCTTTACAGATGCAGGGAGGCTTCATTTCCTCTCCTGGCTTCCAGCATCCCTTCAAAGTGACCCCAAGTCAGTAATACAGAATGAAATCTGGCCTTTACCATGGTTTATGATGGGGTCCATCCCTCGTCTAATAGGTTGGCTTCTCCCCCTACATGTGTATTTATGGCAGCTTGTGCCTGATGTGACATACTGCGACTGTAGTTGTGACAGCTTCACCCCAAGGGGCCTCCTTTGCAATCGCGGATGCGTTACATTTCAGCTGTTCTTGCAGCAGATGAGTCACATTCACAGCAGATCACAGCAGGACCCTCGCATGGCACAGGGTTTTTCTCTCCATAGGTGGTATCAGAGAAGAATATGGAAGCAGACGTTCCTTAATCTGAGGTTTCCCTGTCATCAAAACTGCCATGTGAACCCTGAAGGATTTAGGAAAAAGCTGCGGTCCTTCACCCTGCATTACTGCGGGCAGGTCTGAAGGTATTTACTCAATGTGTAGTCAGGGAAAATCCCCTGGTATGAGAGAACTGACTGGGTGACAACTTGCTTGAGATCACTGGCTTGGCTTCATAAATGGTATTTTATGCCAAATTTTTGGCAAGCAGTTTCTTTAGTAACTTTGAATTGTGAAGTGTGTAAGCAGGGTATCCCGAAGGGCCGAGGTTCTCAAGCTGAAACCCCACTGATCCATCCCAAATCTCCAAAGCAGAAAAGGATTTTTTAATTATTTTTTTTTTCCCCAAGATAAAAGTGCCCAGACTTAGAAGTTGAGAGTTTGCAGTGGATGATGCGAAACTCTGAAACATAATCTCTCAGGCTGCTCATGGGAGCTGTAGCTCATAAGTTTCAGTGTAGCACATGGAAAAGGGAAATTTTGGTATTTCGTAATTTGCCGATTGACCTTGTTACCGGAATAACCCTCCTGTAACACACCTTGCTTTGTAATTGTATGTACCCTGTAAGAACATCTGCAAACATTGAAATGTTTCCAGTTGTTTAACAGTCTGTGAGTTGGAAGTTGCTTGCTTTCATTTTCAGTCTCCTTTCCTCTCTGTTCCCTTTCTGCTGGCTGGGATGCGCGTGGCTACACAGAGACGAAAATCACCTCTTTTGCCAGAGATAGTCCTCTGACATTGCTCTCTCTCCACAGCTCTCCTTCTGGTTGCCATGAGATAAGCATAAGGAGAAAGCTGTTCAACCTAAGTGATTTTGCAGGCGAAGTTTTGCAAAGTGTAAAAGTCTGGCTGTGAGATTGGACTGCAGTCCCCTAGAGCCTTCCAGAGGGCAACACCACGAGGAACTGGAGGCCTTGTCCTGTTAGGATGGCCAAGAGCCACTGAGAACGCTAAGATGAGGGTTTTGCTAGTTGCTAGTTTTCGAGCTGCAGTAAAGAATGTAAGAGGGTTGGAAATTAGAAGACAAAGCTCGCTAAAAGGAATAAAAACACAAGAGCAATAACCCTGTGGTGGAAGAGGGTAATTAGACCCAGAGGTAATGTGGCCGAGAGATGCTGATGCTGGCTTATCTGTGCTATTGAAATTATCTGTGGGAGAGTCATCCATTCCTCCTCGGAGAGAGCCACATGTCTTGATAATTGTGTTTGCTGGTTGTCTTGGCATCATGCGGTGTCTCTGGACTCCAACCCTGGTCCTCGAAGGGCTGCATCATGGCCAAGTGAGCACGTAGAGTAAGAGTTCAGTGAAACATTATTTGGCGTAGCCTCATTCACGCGGACTCCAGGCAGGCTCCTGTTGAAATGTGTGTTACGGCAAAGCCAGCGAGCTCTGCATTCTAGGGATAAGTCAGTCCATTGTCACTCACGCTGCTGGAGCTCAGGAAGCTGGAAAGGTGCCACCAGGCCAGTTGCGTGGAGGTGATGGGAAACAATGGTGTCGAGCCTTCATCTGAAGGGGACCCAGGCTCTCTGCTAGCTCCAGTGGAGAACTGGGGGTCCAGGGGCTGAGGGCTACCGCTTGCTTTGGCACTCAGCGATTGTGCAGCTGAGGAAAGTCCCTTTTATTCATTTCAACAGCCGCTCTGTTTCATTTCCCTTAGCTTAGGGAGAGAGTGGAAGGGTCACACTGTGTATCTGAGTCAAAAGCCTGTGAAATAATTCATGTTTGTGATGACAAAGCACCTTCAGTAATGTGATGCCATCAGCACTGATTGATTAATCATTCATTTCTGGTGATCCCTTTAGGTAGGGAAGTGTGGCCTTCCAGCGGTGGGCTCTGAAGGAGGGCTGGAAAGGAGTGCGATGTACTGCTGCCGCACACACTGGGGACCTCTCCCAGCCTCTGTGAGGGAAACTGTCTGTTTATCTTCATTTCCTTATGCCTCCCAGAGACAGGAAGGCAGTGCAGACTTCTGGAGCCAGGCTGGGTTTTTCTGATCTCAGTGGCATCATCGAGGCTGGTCTCCAGGCTGGTCAGGGAGAAGGGATGTGACAGCATGATGGAGAATCCTTCACCTGGAGGAGCTTGGACTGTGTGCTGGCAGCTTTCCCTGGCTGCCCTCCCCTGTTCCAGACAGCCTGAGATGGGAGCATTTTGCACGTTATCAGTGTTATCGGTGACATCGCCTCTATTAATCTGGGTGCTTTTGCAAAGTTTTTGCACTGTCAGTAGGACAGTTCAGCTCTGACCTATAATCACTGGATGAGGAGTAAAGCACTGCCTCATCTGCTAATGCACAGATCAGGGCACTGTAAATTCCGCTACAGCTCCTGAGTTGGTTAAATCCTCACTGGGGAATGTTGCAATTCCCTTTTGCTGGTTAAACAGTATTTTCTGATTTGTAGGACATATATTCTCGGGTTACTAACACAGTGCATTGAGAGACTCTGAGTCACAGAGTGGATATAAGGAGGCTGAAGATTTTCAGCTTGGTATTAGGGCTCAACAGGGTAACAGGTGAACTCAGGATGGAAAATGTGTGCTCTGGATTATTTGAGGTTAGGAGCACACGAAGGCTGAGACTTGTAATCAGAGCTACAAGAGTGACTTTGGGTCTGGGTGCAGCTCTCCCCGGGCTGTGGCCCTACTGTCTCCATAGAGTTTGTCAGGACACACACATGTGCCCAGCCCATACACGGGGCTGGTGACAGAGCCAGTTTCCCCACCACCTACCAATTTCCTGTAGCCATTGCAAAATAAGTTCATGCTCATTCTTGCACCTAAAAGCGACCTGAAACTGCTAGCCCCATAAAGCCCTGTCTCTAAGCATCCTAAACCGCTCTGTTCTCCAGGAACCGTGGAGGAGCATGGATGGGAGGGAGGAATGAAAATCAAGCACAGGACCTTTGGAATCCCAAGCTTTTCTGAAATGATGATGGCCCCTTTAAAACTGGCTTTCATAACGCTATGAAATTTCAGCCACAGTATTAATTCTTTTGCAGCAGAAAGGCCAGTGGAACCACGAGTTTTTCTGGCTCCCTAAGCACTGGCTTTGCTTAAAAAACCAGGCTACTGCTAGCTTTGTAAGTCCGGTTGTCTGGGATAAAGTAAAGAGCCCTAGAAACAAACTTGCAGTCCAAATTTGGATAAATTTTGGGGGCAGGACAGAATGTTTCCCTGGAGCCAAGAGTGCTTCCTTGCTTGTTTGCTTGCAGTTCTCCTCTGCATCAGGGCTGTATTTTGATTTCAGATGTTACACACACAGGTGGTTAGCTCTTCCCATAATTAACGTGGTTCCTGTCTAATGTAAAGCTTGCTTTAAAAATGGGGCTGGAGGAAAGGAAGTGGGGAAAAAAAAAAAGTAGATTCAGCTCTGTGCTAATGGGATTCCATGATGACTTTTCCTGTGGGGAAAGGAAGAGGAACTAAGGGCAGAATTTGTTCCCTCTTTGCCCAGCAATTGCAGATTTGGAAGGAGAGGGGGAAGCAGGCATCATGGCCAGTATGGAAGGCTGAGACTTTTGCCTGCCAGTAGCTTTGTAATTGCTTCTTTATCTTCTCTGAGGCACCGCAGAGTGCTCTGTTAAGATCTAGGAATGGGCAAGACAAGCAATTTAATCTGCAGAATTCCTGGCATGTTGGAGTGCTAGGGAGCTGTATGCCTCAGTCCAAGGGGATGGACGACATGGCTTAATTGCAGCCCCAGGGAGATGTGTGGATCTTCTGGGCTATGGTGGAGCTGAATTGTGTCTCTACTCCCCAGTACACAGCAGTGAGAATGTAAGAATGTAGGATCCCATAGGTCAGGGAACAGAACTGGGATACTGAACAATTATTCCTGGGGACTGCAGGGAGGGTGGAGGCTGGTTTCCTGCATCTCCACCGCATCCATGCCTGGCTGCAGCCACACTGGCCCTCAGCCCAGAAGGAGCTGCCCACAGCTACAGTCACACAGTTACAACACCCATCGTGGCTGGCCATGTACCAGCAAGGGAAAAGCATCATGCTTAATGTTCTGCCCATTGTTGGGCGAGCTGCTAGCAGAAGGGGGAAGAAAAGTGTTTGTACTTCTACTGCAGCAGATTAGAAAAGAGGACAGGGTATGCTGGAGACTCTGTTCCTCTAGAAGGCTTAGAGAAGAGTCTTTATGTGTTTCTTCCTGCTTGGTGGTGAGGAAACTGGCTTTGCCACCATATGAACAGAGCCCAGGCATGCATGTATCTGCCCTGACGAACCAGGTGAGACAATACCAGCACAGGTCAAGGTAGTAGTGAGTAAGCCACACGTGTTGCTGCAGGAGCTGATTACTCCTGTCAGCCCCTGCTCCCAAAAGAAGAAAATGAGGCAAGATAATTGCCCCTACGCAAACCTCTTGGCAAAATTTTCCCTTGGTGGGGTGCATGTTTTGGCTTAGTGGAGAGTGTTTATTTTAAAGCAGTGCGTCTACAGATCCTCTTACTTTTGCATGATGCTGTCTCCTCTGGCCTCTCATTTTGTAAAGAAGGGAATTCAGTTCAGAGAGTTTGATTTATAGAAAGGAAGAAAGGACCAGAAAAATTTCATGGAAAGGTTGTATGTGTTCTCAACAGCCTGTTCCAATCCACGGAATAGAAGGTTAAGCAAATGCAGCGTGGTACGTTACAGCAGAGTGTGCCCACACACACGTTCCATTCTTGTCTTGCTTCACCTTATCTGCTGAAGAAGTTTACTTTGCTTATATGCCAGGTCTCTTCTTGAGGGAGGTGGAGAACATTCTGTTGCTCTGATATAGTTAAGCATCACTTAATTCACTGTGGAATAGCACACACACACAAATGTGGTCTCTGAGAGTGATCGTTCTAGTACAGAACTTTTACTGGATATAGCGAGGGAATGGCTAAAAAGCAAAGCTGTATATTCATTACAGTGGATTAAAGGGATGATGTCAGAACTCAGGGGTGGCACATCCCAGAGTGAAGTGCTCATTCATTCCTTAAATAAGCATAAAGTGGCACAGTCTAAACAGATTATATAATATCAGTGAGTGAGATAATCCGTTCTCTGCATACCCAGTCTGATTCATCACACTACGGCAGGGCTTAATAATTTCCATACTCTTTATTAAATGCTACTGCTAATAGAAACAGCATGTGTGAACATGGGTGTAAATGCAGGCGTGCGCATGCAGCGTTTCCAAGGGTTGGATACATCTGCCTGTTGATAAGGCAAGAGGATATTTTGTGGGAATAAGATGTAGCTGTATGGCCTGCATGCACGTGTTCAGATGCACAGAGGTACAGACATACAGCTTTTAGTCCTTCCTCAGCACCCAAGCAGCTGTGCCAGTCTTTATTTAACACTACGTGGAGGAGACTGGCAGATGGTTTTGTCTGCTAAATGACCATTGGGCTGAAAATACAGTATACTACGTGTGTAGATTTCACAGACGTGACCTGCATATGTAGCTACAGTAAAGTATCTCCATAGACATGGGGAGCAGCTAAAAGAGATTTTTCTGTACTCCTACAACAAAGAAAAGTTAGGTTATGCAAGTATACACGCTTGTGGCTTGTTTTGAGGCCATTTGATGCCCATGCACTTGGGAAGAAAACCAGCTTAAACACCACCATGGTCCTGCTACGTTTGCATTACTGGGGCAATGCAGAAATCTCCATGACTATTTTGAAGAATGCTATTTAAGCCTGTCAGTTGTTCCTCCTCCATTCTAGCTCGGTGAAACAATGCTGTTTCCAGCAGCTCAGTTTCTTTGCAGAATATCACCCCTTTGTTCTCTCTGATAAACCCAGTTTTTGGCAGGAAGCATGGATTTGTCCCCGCACCGTGACCTCACTCCAGGATGTAGGAAACAGCCACTGTGATAGCACTGACATAGCAAGAGGCCCTTTCCCCCTTCCCCCTTCCCTTCCCTTCCCTTCCCTTCCCTTCCCACACTTCCCCACACACTTCTCTTCCCACACACTTCCCGACTTTTCTTTTCTCCACCAGCTGGAGGCTGGCACTTCAGATGGTGCTCTCAGATCTGCAGAGAACAGCCTACCTGAAGGCTGGAGGAAGAGAAGGCAGCAACCTGACATTTGTAGAAAGACACCAGCCTTAAGTGTTCAAAGAGTGCAGTAAAACCGGTTCTGCCAGATTGAGTTTAGGAGTTTGGAATAAGGCAAGCTCTTGATGTGCCACTGACTCATCTGAATTCAGAGATAAAGCATAAAACTATGGGATGATGCCAAACTAGTAAACAGGACTGAGACACTGGAAAACTCCAAGCTGATATATATGTCAATGGGATGGGAAAAGGCTTCTCTCAGAAGTCAAAGTGCTATAGCATCTAGCCTCGTGGACTTTCGTCTTTGCTTGTGTTCACCACAAATATTCATAGTTTAGTACTCTATAATTCTCTTTTACCTGAATTGTGTGGGTTGAGATGAGATGTGTGAGATGCCAAGAAATCAAGAAGTGGAGATTTCTAGGTAAATTTTCAGCGTGGAGGGTGGATATCTGTGATCCTGCAGCCCAACCGGGCTGAACTCTGTTGTTCTGACCCTTGACTTTGTGCTTCAATTCTTTTTTCTGCTGCTGAGGCCTGGTTACTACAATGCCAACTTTGTTCTCCCTTGCCTGGACCACATCATTCAGTACAGAGGACGTATTAATTTTTACTCCAAGTAACACTCACTGGTCCCTGTTTCCTGCCAGTAATTCCCTCTACCCCCAACATTCTGGCTTTTTGTGTGAGCTTGGGAATTCCCTCCTTGTATGACTCTAAGCATCCTATGTCCAGAGCAGGGTCCAAGACAAGTAAGGTTCATCCTGCAAGGATGATATACTAGCTCAAAGGGATGTGACAGTCCATCATATGACTACAAAGAGCAGATAAGCAATCTGTAGCTGGTAGAAGTCCTGCAAGCTGCCATCAGAAGAATGTCCTTTTCTAAAGCTTGATGACTGAGACAATAATCCTTTACATGAGAATTAGTTCCTCAACCCAAGCCACATCACAACAGTTCTGTTCCCTCTGGGGAGATGTAAGAGGAAGTCAGAGCTAGAAAAATGGGACCATACCCAACCCTTGAGAGTAATAAATAAAAGCAAGGGATGAGTAGTGTCTAGGACACTTATTCATCCTTTCACAAGGAAGCCTCCATGCAGCACCAGCTGTAATAGCAAGCAATAAGCTCTCAACCCTTTTGGAAAGGGTTGTGTTACTGGTATCGGTATTCTACAGGAGAAAAATCCAGTTGGTTTGTGGCACTGGGACACAGCAAAAAATATTTGGCACCTCCATGAGGGTGCAAGCGACACCCAAGTCTCCCAGGGCAAGGGAAGGGGCAAGGACCTTCCCTTATTGCCCCCGGGTCAGTCCACACTTTCAGCATTTCTGCTGCCAGCGAGGGCAAGACCTTTGCTGAGTTTGGCAGGACACGACACAGGAAAAGCCTTTCAGACAGAGACAAAGGGAGCACAGAGGTTGGGGAGCTCCGGTTCTGAGCCAAGGCCCAGGGGAGGGAGAGAAAAAAAAAAAAAGAAACAAGGAGCATTTAGTGCCGAAAGAGATCCCTGCTGGGGGAGGGTGGATTGAGCTAAACTATGGACTAGGGGAAGTCTCAACAAAGCCTGCTGGAACGTGGCCAGCCCTGTTGGTAAACGGATGCTGCTGAGTTCACTCGGGGAGAAGACAGGAATGTTTGATACAAGTTTTTTGATAAATCTATTTTGCTTGTAAAAGAAAGCAAACAAATAGCATCTGAGGAGTCGCATGGCCACATTTCTTTCTTAAGCTCAGAAAAGAATATTCCCATATTTAGTCCCTGCTGTGCAGTTTCCATATTGCTGCTGCAAAAGCTTGATTCTGGTGACCCAGGAAGGGAAATGCTTTCTGATGAGCAGACAAGCAATCTCTGCTCTAAAGTTGCTTAGCAGGCTGGGTCAAAGTGTGTAGGAAAGAGAAAGTATCACTCATGGGAAAGGGCAAATGACCCACCTGATGAAGTTGTGAGAATGGGGAATGTTTGGTCATTAGCATGACTGGTTCTGGGCACGGGTCTCATGGGAGTTTGTGGAACTTGTCAGATGGATGAACTAGCTCCAGAGGGTCAAATAAGGCAGGTTATCTCTCTCTGTAGGAGACACAGCAAGCCCAGGTCAGTGGAGCCAGAAATTTGGTTCAGGAGAAGTCATCTTCTGCCTGCACAAAAGGACAGACAGCCGTGTTGTGGTGTCACCTGGTTTGCTCAGGATGAGTCTCTGGGTGATATTTTCTTCTCCAGAACACAAAATCCCTCTCTTACATTTTTTTTCCAAGTGACATTGCAGGAACTGAACTGCACAGTGTGATGCTCAGGGAGGCCTGGGGAGTACTGAGCTGCAGGAGTGCAGTTGTCCAGGCAGATTGCAGATGCAGAGAGCTGTATCTCTTCTGGACTTTTCTCAATGCGTATTAGAGATGTGGTGCTAAGATCTACTGCACATTGAATCAGAGAGGGTGAATCTTGGAGCCGTGTCATTCTTCTGCAAAGCAGATACTCAGAACAGAAAGGAAGGTAGGGATCCATTCAGTTGGATAACCAGAGAAATTCCTAGCTATCGGCAGAAATAGTGCTCTGCTCTGATGAGCTGAAGCTGGAGGTTGCCATGTGGTGGTTACCAGATGATCTTTGTCAGTCGCTCTGCCAATTCATCAGCGTTAGTGCACACGGCTGGCCCGTGAAATGGTCCGCATGGAGAATCCATCACTCCGAGGTGCTCAGCTCAGCACTTCAGCTGAGAAATTACTTCTAGTGAACTAAAGGGAACAAGAACAATGTTGAACAAGAAATAGGTAGTCCTGACCTCTCTGGCAAGCGGAGAACCCCCTTTGCGCTTAGGATGGTCTTTTTAAAGTCAACTCTCTGATTTCCTGTCAGTCAGACTGTAGAATCCCTGAGAAGTTGTTGTTCCTTACTGGTTTTGCCATAGTTTGCACAGACACCTGCATGCTGCTGATCTGAAACTGCCAAAAGGACTGTGTGGAAAAGAGACACTGCCCTAGGGGTACAGTCTAGTTCAATACTATTTCTTGACCTGATCTACCTGTCCTCAGCAAGTCAGTTTTCTAATGGGATTTTCCTTTCCACACACACTGAAATAGCAAGATTGGAAGATTAACAGTACTGTGACATTATTGGGCTGCTTCCCTTCCCTCTCAAGATTTGAGAAGCTGCTCAAGTACTATGGGCAGAAGTAGGAAATAGTTTGCTGCAACTTCTGTCAGAATTTCCCCCCCCAGGATGTACTGATGAGAGGTGAAGAGTAAACTGCCTTCTGTGCAGTGTTTCCTCTCTGCTTTATGTCTGCATTATGACCTGCAGGTCAGTTAGGGTTGGATGGGGAGAGATCCAGATGCTCAAGTTGCTATTGTCTCCTTGAACATTTGGCTGTGGAGGAGAGAAAGCTGGGGGAAACTTGTTATCATGAGATACATTACATAAGGAGTGCATTAAAAGAGCTAAGGAAGGATTTAATATTTAAGCCATTAAATCCTAGAGTAATTTAGATTGGAAGAGACCTCTGGAGGTCATCTAATCCAATGTCCTTCTCAAAGCGAGTCCAGCTACGTCAGGTTGCATAGTGCTTTGATTCTACAGGAGCTCAGAGTAGCTGTCAGAACGTAGTGATAGAGAATTCAGTGTACGGGAAAATACTTGTTAAACTCAAATACTTTAATAAAGTGCAGTGGGCCTTTTTATAATTTGAAATTTTGAAAAGCAACACTGGAAAAAGCCTGTGCTTGTGTATATGTAGCAGAGTGCATAAGAGCCATATCTGTCATTGTATGTCTCCTGAAGGGAGGTGTCAGTTTTTGCTAAATATTAATGTACTGATTTAAAGTCAATGGAAAACCATGCAACCAAAATATGAAGTCTTACTCATCCTGCTTCAAAACTCTGTCTAAACATACACCTCCAGCCTCTCAGAAGAAGGATAAGAGCCATGAACTGACATTTAGCACGTTTCAGACAAAGACTTGGGTATTTCTGTTGCTGTGGAAAACTTGTGCAAAATGTTATAAGCAGTATTACCAAAGCTAGAGCTAAGCTAAGTCTAGGCACAGAATATCTTTGCCCTTGAGAAGATAGACTGGAAATGGTTTTAGGGCTACATCTAGCCTCCATGAAAAACATGAGAAAATAGAACGCCAAATACCAGGAAAACATCTGTATCCATGTACCAGTGAAAACCAGATTTGGGCAATCTGTTTTTCATGTCTTGATGTGCTTTCCCTATTTTAATTGTTTATCTACTTGGAGGTTCTTGTAGCATTCAAAAGCTTGCTGAGACCACCTCTGACTGCTCTTACCAGCGGAACAGCAAGCTGAAGTCACTTACTGGCTGTACTGGCTTGCTCTTAGCAAACCAGTAATCCAAACCCCATCTTGCAGCAAGTCAAGCTAGCAATGTCTAACTTACTGCCCACGGGGACTTTATAAGGAGTGAGGAGTTGAGCCTGCTGGCTACTTGTAGATCTGTCGCAGGGAAAGAACTGAAGCTGATAGATTTGATGACAAGTTCAAGTGTTTAAGCAATCATTGGGCTCAAAAAGGGAAAAGAAATTTCTCAGTGGAGCCTTTGAATAAAAAAAGTGAGAACCAAACAACAAGGAGAGAGAGATAAGGACCCTGCGTCTCAGAATCATTTGTGTCACATCATCAGAGTGTCTGCTCTTCTGCCTCAGGTTTTTACTGCAGAAAACTCTTTCGTGCTCCCAGGATCAAAAAGCATTGACACTGTCTTCTGCATCTGCATCATGCTTATAGCCATCTGTAGAGAGATTTTAGCCAAGATTAGAAATACGGCTTATTCCATTATCCTAGAACAAAAAATGGGAGACACAAACCACTAAAAACCAGCTCTTGTATTGCCATTTCTCCATTAAGCAATTGGTACAGTTTATCCCAAAGACGGATGCATTTTAATGATGAGTAAAATCCCCTCCACGCTCCTTAGTTCACAAGAGTGACAATAAATGAATTACTCTTTACAAAACATAACAGGAACCTCAGATATGGTAATAAAAGCAATTCAATCTTTTTTTTTTACAGTGACTTAAATGCGAGTGGCTTTAAAACTACTTGCATAATCTGTTTTTACCTTGGTTTCTCCCACTTATTTGAAACAAAGCGTAGATCTCGAATTGAGCCAGCAGTTTCCACAGGGAAGGAGACCAGCGGGGCTGCGGGAAATGGAGTGCTCTGTGGATCACCGAAAAGGGAAGGAAGGGGAAGCACATGTCTACCCTCGAGTAAGAGCTGATGATCCGAGAACAAAACGACTGCTGGCTGCAGGAAAGTAGTTAAAAAGAAAAGGTAGCAGAAAGCGTCATTGCTCCAGTGAGTACAAGTGGATCAGACTGGCGTATGGAATTAGCATAACACTTACTATAAATAGATTTATCTGGGCCAGAGTAAATCTCAGCTGTTTTGACCAGAACGACGAGTCACCTCTAAACAAAGCGGATCCTTGCTTGTGTTCCACCACAGAGAAGTGCTTCAGCCCAGACCACAGCCCTCAGGGTTGATGGGAGGAAGGTAGAGCAGGTCCTATCACAAAGCCAGGGAGACTTGAGGCATTACCTGTCTGCAGATGGGATGATCACGCTGAGGATGTAGAGCTGTAACAGACTCTCTGCAGAGCAAAACTGAACCAACCACGGTTCCCTGTGTTGGCCAAAAAAACAAGCTTGGTTTCTTTGAGGCCAGTGGCATCAGGTCACACAGGTCTTGCAGGGTTGCTTCGGGGCACTCCAAACTTCAGGCTTCAAGAGCCAAACAAAGCTGGCACCTCACAGACCAAGCACTACTGGCTCGCTTCTCATAAACTCCTCTCATTCTGCCCAGGGTGACACCTGGAGAAGTTTAACCCTCTGCTGCTAAAAGTTTTAAAATTATTATTATTATTATTTAATTACAGAACAGGCAAGGCTGGGGGAGGGGGAGGAGGCTGGAAGTCAATGAAGAATATAGATATACATGTATATATGTATTCCCTTGAAAGAGAGGAAGATGTTTAGTTACCCTGACCCTCAATTTCCTTCTGTTCTTTGACCTCTCCCAGCCAAGGTGCAGGTGTGGGTTAGTGCTCACCTTGTAGCTGGTTGCACTGGTTCCCCGTTCCCTTTCCCCAGCCCCTCGGCCCATCCTGGTGTTTGGCCTTTTCCAAGTTCTCTCTGGATGTTATGCTTTTCTTCTGATTTATGGTTTCCTGTGGGCTTGGAGGAATGCGAGGCAGGAGTAGCGTTTCTGCTTTGTCACTTCGGAGCAGAAAGGGAAACAGAGGTTTGCAGCACCAGGTCTTGGTTTCTGTGGAGATTTGCAGGCTGATAGCAAAGCTTTGGGACGGATCAGAGCTACCCTGTGGTGACAGACCAGGCAGAAATCATTGCAACCATTATTCCCACTTACCAATAGCACAGACAAGGGTGCTATCAAATACAAAGAGCGGCCATCTATTTCTTATTCCAGATGATTTTTATTTTAGACAATCTGAATATGCAGAGACCTTCCACAAAATAGAGCAGAGGCCATGGTTAAACTTGACAGGCAAGCAGGGTGAGTGAACCTTCCCTTCGGCTGCAGATCTTAGAATAAAGTAGTCACTGCGTAAAGGGAGCCTTAGAAATGTGAAGATAAAGAGCTCAGAAACCAGAATACTGTGTGTTATTCCTGCACATCCTCCAGGAACACGTGGTGGTTTTGTAGTGCCATTGGATCATCCCTGTGTCCAGGATGGAGGCAAAGTCCTGTAGAACCATAGCCTGTGAGATGGTTCAGGGTATGAACTGCCACACCAGAACCGTTTGGTGCTGGATTGGGTGGAAGGCTGAATTTAGTGCCTTTTCAGTTGGTTGGCGTGTCACAATCACCAGTTCTGAGGAGGTTTTTGTCAGTTGTTTTCCAAGTCAGGCTTGTGTGATCTCAGTGATGGAGAATCCAGGGCTGTGGCTTGGCCTTGACTCGGCCTTAAATCAAACCCAGGCACTCCTCCCCACATGAACTCTGTCTCCTTGGCCCGGTTCTTTCCAGGACATCTCATTCAGGGCTCTGCATTCTCATCTCCCCTTTGCAGTGGGATGATGTTGGCTGCGTGGAGGACACTGACAAGACTTCCACCATTACCTACCTCTATCTGTCAGACCTGTTGGGCTCCCTGCCTTTTGGGCAAGCGTGGGGAAAACTTGCCACCAGGGGCCTTCATAGACTTCTCAATGAGTTGTCTATAGGTCAGGGGCTCTAAACTGCTTCTAGAGGCCATAAACTCTTCCCTTTCCACCACTCACCATGCTGAGTACAGCCCAGAAGTGTGGCAGGTCTGTCTGAAGAGCATCCTTGGCCTGGCATGTGGTTTGCCTGTGGAGCACTCCTGGATGACCGTGGTGGTTACCACTACAGGTGGAGATCCAGCTTGTAGTGACATCTTGCCAGCAGCTTGTATCAGCTGAACGCAGATGTGGTTTAATTTAACACAGTTACACACCCTCTCTTTGAACAAGGCACAAGGTAAAATATTTCATGTGTTAATCTGATGTGTGAGTCTGTAACAGAATTTTCAGAACAGAAATCCTCATGTGTGGAAGAAAACACATATATATATACATTTATAAACAATGTACTGATGGGCAGTGGCCCTGCTTCCCAAAGCAAACGAGGTCTTCTTTAATTAAATCAGAAGCAGCTGAATCTCCATTCCAGTGGATGGAGATGTTCACTTGAATCATGGCTGATAAAAATAGCATCGCTCTGCCCACTGCCTCTCTGCTTATTAAGCTCTCTCTCCGATGGGAGGATGTGAGTGACTGGGCAGAGCATCTTGGGGCTGCTGTGAACTTGCTGCTTGGGGATGCCTGTCCCCGAAGGAGTCAGCTATGCTGCCAGGGGTATCATCCTTCCATTCCAGGTACTTGGCCAGTTGAGAGGAGAAATGGGACAAGATGTGTCACCAGGTGAACTGGGAACCTCTGTCTGCAGGATCTGGAGTGGTTTGGCTCCTGTTTTCGCTCTATCAGCAGAGAAGAGAGCTCAGTGGTCAGCAAGGACTTGCAAGCATGTAGTTAAATGCTATCTCCTTTCCAAAGAGAGGACAATGCAGTTCTATCATCTAAGTTTACAGAGGGGCCGACAATTCCTCCCACCTTTGGCTTTTTTCCCATTCTCTTATATTCTTATTTAAAAGCCAAAATCCAGATGTGCTCAGCACAAGGTAGACGGGCAATGGGCTTCTTCCCAGCGTTGCCTTAACCATTCCACGCTGTGCGTGCTTATTGCTGGGTCCATTACGGACCAGCTGCAGGCTTGAGAACATCTGGCCTTCTTCCCAACTTCCAGTCTTGTTGCAAGACATATTACTTCCAGCTTGCTTTTGATGATTAGCTTTCATTTTTTTTTAGCAGAAGTTTTGAGTTATATTTATCTGGCAGGCAGCGCGACGTACTGGATGAGGGATCAGGTGGATCAATTCTATTCTTGGTTTGGATATTGACCTTCTGTTTCGACTTCCTTGGATCACATAACCTCTCCTTTGCCTCTCTCTACTTCTTTTGCTCTTTACCTGCCTTATCCACTTAAATTCACTGGGGATGTGATAGTCTCTTCCTGTGACGTTGTAGAATATAAAATACAGTTTGACATTGTATAATATCAAATACAGGGTTTCAGTGTGCTTGGAGAATGCAGTTGCTACTGCAAGCAATGCCAGCAATCCCATCCTTTTCTTTCCTTATTTTTCTATGGGTGTGGCTTCTAGATGCATTTTGTAAGCATCAAGTAGCAGCCAAAACCAGTACAGAAAAGCATAGCCCCTGGCTTGACTAGTCATGTAAAGATATTAATAACCATGCAGACAAAGGAAATGATTAAGGAATAGGCAGTGTTCCTAATTGAATGCTTCTTCCCCATTCACGGGAGGAAGGGTGTGAAATCTTTCTTATGCTTGCCAGCTCTTATTACAGAAATCAGTCATTAGCCCCGTTTGCGGGACAGGTTGGTCTGCAATGCAGAGCCAGTTCACAGGGCAGGGCTGGGCTTTCTTTGGAGCTGGGAGTGCAGCTTTGCAGGAATCCCTGTAAATTTTTTTCCCAGTTTTTATTTCAGAAGTGAATTAGGCTGAAAAATTGGTCCAAGAAACTCCTGTGATATGAAATTCCAAAGCAATTTTTCATTTGAAAACTGTCATTCCATTTCCAGCTGGGTTTGGATCTCAATGTGAATCTTAGAAGTCGAAGGAGCTGAGGTTCAAAGTGGTGGAAGCAGAACATACTGGTCCAGCTTTTCCTTCCAGAAGGGAATATTCCCAGTCTCAACACTGACCCATGAAATGTTCCACTCTGATAAATCAGCACTTCCCAATGCCAAGACATTCTTTCAGAAAATACAGTTTTTCTCCGGAAATTTCCCAGGCAGCTCTATGCTGAATGTCCCACTTTCCAAATCCTGTGCCATCCCAGGCTGTGGAGCAGTGAGTTAGCTCTTGGTCTTAATGATTGCAAAAGCAAAGCCTTTGATGTGTAATCGCTCCCACCCAACCCTGAGCAGGAGAACCTGTTTCACAGGGAAAGGAAGCGTTTCTTAAAACACATCAGTTATATCCAGTGCTTTTCAGAAGTTTCTTCAGCCTTTCCTGTCAGATTAGTTCATTGCTGTATTATCCAGACCTTGTAAATAAGCATTAACAGAGTTCTTCCTACAATTCTTTGGTAGGGAATTAATCTCATTTTAGAGCTGATGATCCAAGGCTGGAATTCTAAAGGCACTTAAGTGCCTATGGAAATAGGAAGTGGATGGCTTGAGAAGTTTTTAAAAATCCCTTAAATCCCAACATTGAGTAGACACAGGCTGAAATATATAAAATATCTCATAAAAAAGACGGAAAAGATGATTTTAGGTAGTTCTGCTGGATTTTGCACCGAAGCAGAGAAGAACCTTCTAATGACGTAGTGATGGCGAGATGGGGAAGCGGAGGGTCACACAGGTGTCATGCTAATTGCTTTCAGAGTAGGGATCTGGAGAGGCAGAGGGATGCACTCCGTGTACTCTGCAGTTAAAAGCACTGGATGACTCTGGGCTTTTGGTCGTGTACGTCTGTCCTCACGCAAAGGTCAGTGTGTTTCAGAGTTTGAAAAGTTTAAGTTAAACCAAATTAAACAGCATTGGACCAAACAAGAGCATTAAAATTTGCCTTTGTATATCAGTGTAACTCCCAGTGGCTTCTGCAGCGGTAATTAAATAGCAGGTCAGATTTTGGTTGTGTTTACACTTGTGGAAGTTTGCTGAATTAATTGGGCTGGTATAAATGGAGGAGATTTAGGTTAGTGGGGGTGGAAGTGAACGTCCTAAAAGAAAGCCAGAACATTCACAAAAACAAGCTTCATTCAGTCTTAAGTTTGCTTTGTGGTTTCCTTGTGAATCAGAGAAGAAAAAGGGAGTGGGAGGAGGGGAGAGAAAAGACGTTCAGAACCCAGTCCAAAACCAAGCCCCTTCTCTCCCCCCGGCCAATATCTCTCATATAAGACATTTGTTTCTTCTGGCAATAGCAGGAAACCTTTCCAGACATTGTCCTCTGAGAACTGCTCAGTATTTACAGTTTAAAAGGCCAGTGCACATGTAAATGTCTGTGCACTAAGAAAGAGAAAGAAGAAAGAATAACTGTTATTGTAACACAAAGGACAGGTTATTTTATTTTTTTGGCCCCAAGAGTGCACACTGCATCCCATACACAGTTTGGTTTCATGGAGCACGTCCTGATCTGAAGCATCAGACCCCTCAGTTAATTCTTGCCGTGACCCCAATTTCTCTGTCCATGGAGGACACGATGAGGACTCATTTCTTAAGCCTCAGCACTGCACGTGTCCTCAAAAGCATTGGGTAAGAAGAACAATTGTTTTCTTATCTCTCTTCATGAAGCAGTAACATTTCTCCCTACTATACTACGAGAGGCCAAGCTAATTTCTTAATCCTCATCCTAATTCTTCAGCCATGGAGCTGGTGATGTTGCAGGTCGCGATAGCTTCATGTCAAGACTGGGGACCGCTCTGGAAAATAAGCTTTCAGCCAGCATGGTTTTTTAAATGGCCTGTGTGGTCTTAGGAGTTAGTCAAAAGAGCCTTATTGCCCTTGAAATCCCACAAGCTATAATGAAATAAGCAAAGGCCCATTAGTGCTGTGGAAAGATTGGGAGGGTTGGGGCACAACCTATTCTAGCAGATATCAAAGCAAGCTAATCAACTCATACAAAGGCACCTAAGGATGACATACTGCCCATTACCCTGGGATCTGTGGCACGGCTTGTTTTAAACTGTGCTGTGTGTAAACCGTTCAATAGGATTATTTTGGAGGCCACACTAATTAAGGGATTATCCAATGAAAGTGGTAGATGTTCTCTCGGCCTCAGATAATGGGACACTGCTCCTTCTGCAGCTGGGACAGAGATTCAAGGACTGTGTCTCTGACATGAATTTGCTTTGAAACTGGTGGTTTTAAGGGGACAAGGGGACGGGTGCATCACCGAGTTGAAACACGGGTAGTTTGGATCTGCTGTGCAGCCCTTCCCAGGCTGCAGTACCTCCCAGAGGGTCGGGGTTGTTTTAAAGTCAGATCAACTGTTGGCTTCCATGCTCCACGGGTCCACTCCTTCAATGAGAGCTGTTGTGCTGGGACAAGCTAGAACTGGTCTGGGGGTAACCACCTGGAAGTTTCTGGTTTGGGTGATACAGTCTGAACTGTCCTTACTGCTTGCAGACCCCAAATCTGTGAATTCCCGTGTCATTTCGCCATCGATTTTGGTGATTACATTTATCCTAGCAGCCTTCTTCCCTGCGTTACCAGTATCACAGCACTTCTCTGCTTCGGGGAGGCTTTGAGCAGCAGAGCCAAAGGCACTTGAACCTCCAGGAGGTAGGTGTTCCAAAGGACTCATCCTGATGAGCAGGGAACACTTTGAAAAGGCTGGTCACAACCGTCCCGGTGAGGAGTACCAAATACCAAACACATCTCACAAACCTTTTGGGGTTCACAAGGGAGAATTCTGGGGGTTCTGTGGGGGTGTCCAGGCCCTGTACTTCCAGCAGAATGGGGCAACCGTGGGCTCAGATGCCGTCGGGAGCTGGGAACGTCGCCCCTGCCAATGGGTCTGTGGTGACAGCAGTGCTGTGCTGGGAATTGTAAAGCAAAACCCCGGCGCTGAAAAGGCCAGTGAGGCTCAGCCTTGGCAGAGGGTCGGGAAATCTCACGGAGCGGGGAGAAGCGTGGGGAGCCGGCCAAGGGGAACACAGCCCCAGTGTCGGGGCTCACAATGGAGTTCCTGTGGCGGCAGCCACAAGGGAGGACATTGTCTGCGGCCCCCAGTGTGCCTGGGCTCCACGTGCAGAGCCATTAGCAGCGACGCTAATGAGTTCAAAATTCACCGTCGAGGCAGGGGACAAGAAGTAATCAGTGCAAGATGATACTGTGCCCGTAGAATAGGCCTTGTGTGGTTGTCTGTTCCGGAGCTAATGGGAACAAGAGATGAAGTGTGCGTTGAGTGTGTGTTTGTGTTCAGGAGGTCAGGGTGACATTTATCACTGCCATCGCAGCAAAGGGACACCTGCCACGGGCAAATCGGAGCATTTGCCTTGCTCTGCATTTGTCTGTGTGGCTTTCTCACCACAGTCCCTCTTTCTCTCTCGTTTGGCACTTTGGGCCATCCAGGGACAAGAAGGGTTCAGAGCCAGGCCAGGTGCAGGGTCGGGGCCCACGGTTCTGAAGCACAAAGAGGCAGAGGAAGGAACGGGCTGATCTCGTGGAGCCTCGTGGCAAAACTCTCTTTGGCTGCAAGGGCACAGAACCAGTGCCGAAGGGTAGATTCCCAGCTGGTGTAAATCAGCGGTGCTTCACATCCACTTTGTATGAACAGAAACTGCCCCTGACACACAGCAAAAGCACTTTTTTCCTTCTTTCTTGCACTTCCCTTTGCTGATCTACCCTCACCTCCCTGCATCGCTCTCCTGGCCCCCTCCCTGACCTGCAGCATCCCCTGTTATTGCCAATGTGTCTTTCCCACTTTCTGTTCTCTGGCTCCCATCAATCTCTGAAATGCTGTTATATTCCAGCTCGAGGTTTCAAACAAGCAGGCTCCGCATCTTCCGCCAAACTGTGTGTGTGTGTGCATTGTGGTTGGGCATGTGTGTGGGAAAATGAATATTTAGGAGTAAAACAAAGTTTTCTCCACAGCAATAACCATGATAGACTAAACAAAATCTTGCGCACATCTGCAGTCCAGTTATTTCTGGTTCGAGGCAGAAGGCTTGTGCAGCATAGCAGAGTCCACCTAATATCTGCCAGCAGTGCTTTTTTTCCAAAACAGCTTTTTCTGTGGAATTCTGGTGTGTCACAGGCCCTGAGTTTCACACCGTTACCAGCAAGGTGCAAGGCTGTGCTATTTTGCATAAACCAGATTTGTTTTCTAACTGAAAACCTCTTTAATCCCTACTGATGTCAGAAGATTTTCCTCTACGTTCTTATGTTATGAATTTGATGTAGATCAGTGACAAGGTGCAGGTAAACATTTAGGATGTGATTTAAGGCCTGCATTTAATATGTCGACATTTAACAGTCAATTCTGCAGTTCACCACCCACCTGCCTAACTCACTGTGCGTGACAATTCTGCATCTGTCCTGCCCTCCTGGCTTAGAATTAGGAATGATATTTGTGGCAGGAGCGGGGAGTGTGTGTCTCAGTGTCTCATGCTAGAAGACCCATCCTGTCCGCTTTCACTGCTGCCCAAATTCCCCTCTCAGGCCATAGCAGTCATTCTATCAGGTTGCTGAGGATCAGGAGTAGATAATTAGTTTCTGATATTTAATGGTTTTTACAGTTGCAGCTTCTGATAACAAGGAATCACATGGGACCCAGAGAAATCAAAGACTTAATTGTTCCGGAGAAAAGCCCAATAGCCACAGGCAAATAAAAAGGATTTCGTGCTGCTTATTTTAAGATATGTCATGTGTTTGAAAGTGTGTCTTCCGGAGTCACAGAGCAATGCAGTTCCATGGGCAAGGACGTCTGTGGTGTCCTTTCATTGGGCAGTAGCAGAAATGAAAGGGACACAATACCTCATCCTCACTTTTGTGCCTGGCTTTACTGTTTGTTTGTTTGTTTGTTTGCATAAAAACATAGGGAGCATGTTTTTATTTAGAGAAATGTAGCAAGCTCCAGTTGGACCTGCTGTGGCTTGGGGCAACGACTCTTTTCCCATTGTCTGTGCTGACCTGGGATGCTCAGCTGCGATGAAAACACTTGCTTCGTGGCTGACATTTTTGTGGGACTCCAGTTTGTTAGTGCACCTCTTGTGCTCTGCCCCAAATGGCTTTTTAATGCTGAGTAATGCAGATGAAGCAAACCTAGAAACAACCATGAGTGCTTCACATACCCAGCTCAGCACGAGGCTCTCCATGTCTTCCATCTCTTGTCCTTAGGACACCGAGGCACCTGGGGGTTTAAGGGTAGCAGCCTGTAACATTAACTCTGTAGTTTATTCCTTGCTGGGCATATCTCTGGATCTAGTTCATCCTACAAGCTGTACCAGTGCAACTGGTTTTACAAAGGCATTTCTTCACTCTGATTCCTGTTCCAGCTTAGCAAGCTGGGTGAAGCATGTCCTTAGCACTGGGCATATATGTGAAATCCCATTGAATTTGGTGGGAGCAAGAGACAGGTTTAAAATCAAGTACCTGCTTGAGGACTTTGCATTTGCACACCCTTTAAAACCTCCAGGACTTTTCCTCTAAGCCTTTGCCAGTGAAGGTCATGATGTTAACCCACCTTTGGTAGCTTTCCCACTGACTAACTGTTGCCACCAGAGCAAAAAACAATGCCCCAGGAGTAAGCACCCTCACACCTGGCACTGGATTGCTGTGTAAGCACGTGTGGTTATTTATTCTTCCTGCCTCAGTCTTTCCACGTGGAGCAGGAGGCTATAAGGCCTTTAGTGACCTGTGGTGAAGGTGGGTGGTGGGACCTCAAGTGTCAAAAGCAAACTTTGTCCTTGGCGAGTCTCTCCTCCAGGTATCATGGAGGTATCAAGGATGCTGTCACTCGCCTGTGCCTTGTGATTTGTATCCCTGCCAGAACCAGCCAACTGCAAGAACTGAGCTGTCTGGGGTGAGAGCTTCATGGATGCTCCAAGCGAGCCATGCAGACGAGGCACACTAGCACCATAGCTCACACTCCTGTTCACTGAGAGGGTCAGGAAGGGGCTCTTTTCTCCTCTTCTCCATTGATGACTGAACTGATGTGTTAGGGGAATTTCTTCCACTTGCAGACAGGTCACTGTTGGGATCACAAGACTGGTTTTTGCCACCCTGTGTAGTGATCCCCACGTTCACTCTGTGCCACAGCGAGTCACCAAGGATTTGAGAGCAACACTGTCCTTTCCCAGATGGAAGGTGAAGTGTCCTGGGGTGTTTCAGACCTTGTTTTGCACGTAGAAAACATTCTGCTTCCACTCAAGCAGCAGAGAGCTCAGTCTGGGGATGGAAAAAGAGAGAATAATGTTTGGTGTGGTCTTGCTAACGCTGTGAAACACTGAATGGCAGTGGGAAAGGGATGGCTCTATATTCTCTGCCTACCTGAACACTGCTGACTCGAAAGCCAGAGAGCAAAAGCATCACATGTGCCAGTTTCCAGCGTAACTACTCAAAATCTAGGTCAGCGTTTGCACTGTGTCGAGCATTTATGCTTGGGAAGGCTATTGACTTGTCAGCACGAGGGGTGTGTTAATAAATCTCTGGCAATATTAACAGTAATCTGTTCGCAGTATCTTTGATCTGAAGGCCTTTGAATGTGGTGCAGTTGTCATTAAGTGGAGTTCACAGCACGGCTTTGTGAACGCAGCTCCATTTTACAGATGGGGAAGCCAAGGCAGGGAGCGATGATGAGTTATTTTTGATGACACGAGTGAGTCACTGCCAGAGGTAAGGACTCAAACCAGGAGCGCTGGCTCCCAGACTCCTGCTCCAAGTCACTCTCCCCAGCCTGGTTGGATCCACCCTTGGAGTATGGTATTCCAAGGCATTAACTCCAGCTGCAGCAAGGCTTCTCTCCTGAGCTGAAAGCACAGCAGTGATATACATACCAAAGAACCAGATAAACATTTACTTTTCCTTTGTGAGAGAGTGCTGCAGCCAGCGGGGACTGCAGGAACTCCCTCCCCCTCTGCACACAGGCAGAAGGCAGGGAGCTGGTAGGGAGGGATAAAAGGGGATAAATAACAAGGGGACAAGCTGTGTTTCCCAAGAATCTGAAGGAAGCAAATGAACCTGCTCAGAAGCTTGATAAGGATGGGTAGCAGTAGGGCTCAGGGGCTGATGGAGGGGTATTTTGCCCAATGTCACTTTCTTGTGATCCAGACTGCCATCAGTAAAATCAGGAACCCTCACAATTATAAGAAAGATGGGATTTCATCCTCCTGGTGCTAAATACAGAGCTTTGCCATTGATCCACAGAAAGAGAAATGGAGCTTGCACTTTGAAAACTTGCTGCTCTGAAATACAATTTAAGCATTACTGGGGTCATGGGCCTTCTACCCAACTGAGCTTTAATCTAGTTTGTCCTGATCTTGGTGTTGATGAAAGAACAATAGACTCCAAGGCCCAAGGGAGTCAACATCAGCTGAACTGGTTCCTCTCTGGAAGGAAGCAGGGACCAGTGAGACAACTGGGGACAGTGCTGTGACTAATTTGTGCACATCAGACCCAAGACTATGAAACCAGCTCCTTTCAGCAAACTTAAACCCAGGCAACAATTGAATACGTGGGATCTGACTTCCCTCAGTTGTATGCAGAGTTTTCAAGTATCAACGTAGCTCCTTTTTTTGTGTTCCCTCCACCATGTGGAGAGCCTGGTGTTCTGAAGAGGGTGGATGGAGGCGTGGAGGTTTCTGTGCCTCAGTTTTCCTATCTAAGCTATATATGTGCGAAGCATGTGAGCATATATTCCATACATGTTTTCAGAGAGCTTTTGGTTTCAGGAATGGCTGGCATTAGTGGAGGGAGTCTGTGTTCCCATCCAGGAGAGCTCTTCAGTCCCTTCTCAGATCCCTCTGGGATGTACTTCTGTGGGATTGTGCTTGTTGAGCCTGGTGGAACCAGCACCAGCAAAGTGATTGAAATCTCCGGTATTTTAACAAGTGATATGTGTGTCTGAAATGGCAGTTTGCTGACATGGCTCGTGTATGAGAACTACAAACATGCTGTGGCTGTAGCCTTAAAGCATCTCCCCTAGACTGCCTTCGCTTTCCAGCCCACACTCCAGCTGAGCTGGGATGCTGAGCTGGTATTTAATGACACCGACCAGTTTCATTACTCCCCAGAACTTACATCTCCAGCACCATCCTGTATACTCTGCTCGTGACCCTCAGGAACCTTTAACTACGCTTAACTGTCTCGTAACCAGTCCTGTGCTATTTCCATGAGCAAATGCAAAAAGCCATGGAAATCAAGCTCTCGTTTTGAAGGGGAAGCCACAGCAATTGCAGGATCTGGTTGTCATGGATATTGTCACCATGGAGCTGTTGTCATGGATATTGTCACCATGGAGCTGTTGCCATGGTGCTGGCTGCTCTCATTGACAGAGAGATGCAAAGTATACTTATTCTTTTGAAGAAAGGAGGAAGAGCAGTGGATACTAGAGGGCACAGAAGCTTTCAGATGGGTATTTAGGGAGGTTAATAACTACTTTGTTTTAGGGTTGTGCTGACTCTGCTGTATCAGGTTCCTTATTTTTCTCTTTTGTGCCAACAAAAGAAGTGAGACTAATGTACTTCCTGTAGGATCATCCACATGCAATTTCATTATTTCACTATGCAATGAAAGCAGCACTTTTCTCTCTTGCAAAAAAAAATAAAATAATCCAAAGTCAGTGCTTGGCTTTTACCTCATCTCAGTTTAAACCTCCAGAAATGCAGTATCTTGCAGAAGAGGAGGATATGGAGGCGGTATTTAAAATCCCATCCTCCCCTGCAGGCCCCCTTTCCTTGAAGGAACACACTCACCTTATTTTAATTTCTAGAGAAAGTCTGTGCTCCTTTGGAAGGCAGTTTGGCAGCTGTTAGTGCCCTTGTCAGGCTGCTGATGGCTCTGAAAGAAGGAGCTGAATGAGAAATGACTTGCGTCTGTGCCAAACATCCTTGTCTCGTTAGGGGCAGAGCTAATCTCACCAAGGCAAATGCTGGTTTCACTCCATTTCAAATAGAACACAGGTTTAATAAATAATAATAACTCCGCTTTGCACACCTACAGCTTCTCGCTCTCTGAACATTTTGCCGCTGCTATTTATTAAATTCTCCAAACACTTCTGCGAGAGAGGGAAGGATTCCTTTTTCTCCGTCTTTGAAGAGCAATAATGGGGCACAGAGACTCGTAAGTAGTCTCCCGTGGATGCTGTGGCCTGCGGGAATAGGATCCAGGAATTCCTGTTTCCTGTCCTTTGCCCTGGGAAGACCACGTTTCATTCTGTCCCACAGCATTAAACTAAGGGAGACCCTGAACATCACTGGAGTGACATGTGGTGTAGGGCCCTTAGCAGCCTGATGTGGAGCTATATTAAGCAGAGATCTGAATGCTCCGGTGGCTAAATAACATTGCCTTTGATCCAAACATGCCAGTGGCTCACTTCCAAACACATTAGGCTCATGAGGCAGCCCTTTTCCCGGCCACAGAAGATGTTTCTGTGGAGGAGTTGTCACTGCAAGGCATGGATTAGCTATTTTCCTGGATTTGACAGTCATTTTTGGTGCTGGGAGCAGAGTGGGTTTGGTGCACACATGCGTGCGGTTATTCCTGGTGCGAGGTGGGTTTCGAGGAATTACCCAGCCCACTCCACATGTTGATCAGGTATAGCACAAGGTATAAAAGCACTGCTTTGAATGTTGTGCTCCTGTTTCATGTATGACTCACCCACAGCAAGAGAGATTTAAAACTGAGCGAGCCTACGTGCATCTGAGCCAGCAGCTGGAAACAGCTGGCCTGCAGGTGGGGCTTCGCTCAAGGTTCAAGGGTCCAGCTTCTCTTCTCCAACTGGGGGAGAGTTTTATGGGCAGCAATGCAGGCAGCTTGTAAGGGAATGGTAACACCATGTAGAGTTAAATCACACGTGTAAGAGTCACAAATCAGCCAGAGTTAGAATTGGCACCGATGGAGGTGGAGGGAAGCTCTCCGGAAATGTTCCTGCTCCTGCTGGGTGAAAGGGTTGTCTTCATGTTGAGTGCAACAGGAGCTGGGACCCCATGTGTCCTGCTCATGCCACCTGGAGCAGGATCAGCTCACGCAGAGCAGAGCCGTGTGGCTCCAAAGAGATGTACCTCCTTTTGGTGGGCACTTCTGAAAGCCAAGAACCTCCGAGATGCTTTTTACATGCTTTAAAGCTGTGAAAATGCAGCTTTTCTGTAGGTGGTGAAGGAGGTGGCCTTTGGATAGAAATGTACCTTAGGGACAAATGAGTCCTTTCCTTGACCAATTTAACAACCTGTAATCTGGTGACTGCAGGCAGAAAATAGCCCTGTGTTTTTCTGAACTTCAATACTGAAAAAAATAATCTCAGTCTTTGTATTCTCGTGCCTCAGTTTCCCTGCCAGAAAAGTGAGGAAAACCAAATGCGCTTCCCAAGGAAAATGAAGGGTATGTTTAATTAAGTCGGCTTTGTGAGTTGCTTTGACAGCTGCAAATATAAGTAGCTGCTATTATAGCAGCTAATAATTTGGAATTATATTTTATGTTCTTTTGGTTCTCCTCTTCATCTAGTTGCCAGAGGTAACCAAGCATTTTTAGGTGGTTTTATTACTTTTTACTACTTAGTTTGGTGTTGGGTTTCTGCCGTACTTGCCTTCGTGTAGAACACGTGTGTGTTTGTGTCAAAGGCACTCAGTTAACGCAAAATTTCAGGAAAACCATGAGCAGTATTCCATCATGAAGAAAAAGAAATGTGAAAAATGCGGACAGGCCTCTCTGAGAAATGTCTGTTGGTCACTTCATGCCTGAGCTGGTTAGTAATACGATATTGTTTAATGCTAAATATATTTATCAAATACATGACTGCTCTTTGCTGTAGTCAGCTTGTCACCTGAGGATCCCCTGGAGCTTGCCAAACGTGGATTAATCACCAGATACTCACAATGGCACCGTAAAGCAAATGTTTATCAATTTAGCGATGGGGAAGTCCAGGCTGAGAGATGACTTACCTGGCAGCTAATGACAGCTTCGTTAGGTCTGCTCAGTGCTCCACTCGTCGTAAACCCTTTCAGCAGAGTCAGAAGCAAATGGTGACTAATGATAACCTCACTAAAAAAGGGGCTTTGTGCTTGACCTGTCACAGCCACTGCCCCACTGTCAGGATGTCTTCCCCTGCTGGTTTTGTCCATCCTTCTCTACCAGCTCTGTCCTTCTAACTGCACCCCAGACACAGCTTATAAAATGCAGTTCTGGGCACCCACAGAATTACACTCAGCCTCAGCTTGTAGCGATGCCAACGACTTGATTTCTGCATCATTTTACCAGTGGGATTTTCTTGCTTTGATCACGTTTTGGATGCGGGCGATTATTCTCTTGGTGCTTGGCTTGAACCATCCAATGAAAGTTACTAGAACCAAGCCACAAGAGGGGAAAAGCAGATGTGTTCTTGCCACATCTGTCTCTGATAGCAGAATAGCTTATTATTCCTGTCCCCATGGAATATAAAAATGCTTCTGGGAAGATTTTTGTCACATACAAGTCATGCTTCTGAATGGCTTCTTTAAAGGACAAAGAAAAATTCACAAGGCAAACCCCTCGGGACTGTGGGGAATTGCTGATTTCTCTGAGCGAGGAAACTCAAGCTTCATGTCTTTAGTTGGAAGGGCTCCCCTTTGCACTGAACAACTAGCAGATGAGGTCGTGGATTTTTTCTCTCCCCTCATGACCGAAATAGCCCAAGGCCTGGAAAAGCATTAGCAGGAAGAGCGGAGCATCAGGAAACACGAAGGGCACCCAGCCAGGACATGACTACACAGCTTTTAGCCGCCCAGCAATCGGGACATTGCTTTTTTGGGTGAAGGGATTCAATTCTCCCTTGTCGGAATCGCTTGGTTTCCCAGCCAGATGCCTCCAGCTGGGCGAGCGTGTGAGCCCTGAGTGCTGAGCATCCCTGGGTGCACACTCCAGCTGCTGCCTCTGCCTGGGGTTTTCTCTTGGTGTCGGAAGCCACAAGTGCTGTGGACGTGGCAAATGTGTAGGTTCAGTCGGGATCATCTGGGCCACTCACCGTGCCCGTTCATCTCACCTCTGTGTTCCTTCAGGATGGAGCGGTGGAGCTCAGCAGTGCTGAGGTGGCATTACTCATCCCCATGGAGTTATTCCAGGTTCTCAGCTTGCTTGTGTAACTGAAAGGGTTTTGCCTTTTATCTGTGACACACTGGTGGAGTGGTGGGAGGATTTAAATTTGGAAATGAAATTGGCAGAGAGTTTAGCCCACTGCCTGTGTTCTGCAGTAAGCAGTTGCACTGAAACCTGTTATTTCTCTAGGGAAGCCTGATCAGCAGACTCTGCAACTCCATCAGTGAGCAGGATAAGGCCATTTTGAACCCCAAAAGCCCAGGGATAGACTTAGGCATGTTGTACCCTTGAAGGATGGGAAATCAGGCGTTAAATAATCTGGTATAATCTCTTTCCCCAAGCTTTCTACCTCTTTGGAGTGAATGTGCTGGGCCTGTCCTGGCTGTATGAAGTAGGGTCTGTCAAAAGGATCTCAGTTAATGCTGCTTTAGCTAATTACCAGCTTGTTTGCAATGTACCGGAATAGCACAGATCATAATGAAGGGGGGAACTTGAACTGCTTCTGGTTTTGCACTGCTGCTCTGCTCCAGCCTTCTCCCAGCTTTTGGAGAGCTTATGTTGCTTTCTAAGAAGCAAAGGGCCAGAGCTGCAGAAAGACAAATCCCTGGCCAACAAGACCAGGTGTAAGGGAAAAGACACTGCATGGTAGGAGTTAGCCACTTGCTTGAGGACTGAGGCCCTTTTGTCTTCCACTTCCAGCTTATCCAGGCTGAATGCATGGCTGCAGTACCCCTAACCACATCTCGGCCTCGTAATTCATCTCCCCAAGGACTTCATTCCAATATAAAAGCACTATGTAACTGGAAAGGATGGATAAATGTTCACCCTTCATGTAATGAAGCTGGAACTCCATTACAGTCCTGGAACTGAATAGGTCCCTGAGGTCACTGTCCTTGAAATCAAACACTTGGAACCTTTTATATCAAATCCGTACACCATATATAAAGCTCAAGTTTCATGGTCTCCCAGCCATAGTCAGTTGTATTTATACCTTAGTGAATACCAGACCCAAAATGTCTTCCTCCTCCACACAGAGTCCAAATATATCAGCTCCTTTTCTTAGGTTACAATAAAAATGAGGAGTAAATTATAGATGCTCTCTCCACCTTCTGGCAGGAAATATGCTGCTAGACTGCCCTGCTGCCCAAGGCCCTAGCTCATGTCTGTAGATTAAATGATGGCTGCTGTTGCCTTCCTGAAAAGAAAAGCATCCCCAGAAATCCCATCTCTCTCTTTTTTTTTGTAGCTGGTTATTCTGTCCAGCTATCAGAAGCATGAAGAAACCAAGTGGAAAAATTAAATCTGGCAGCAAGAGTGCGATGCATGAAGGCACACGACTTCCAAATCCAGAGAACAAAAATAGCTGCAAGAGCAAAAAATTGCCTGAAAGAAGCTCTTTAATTATTCCTTTTCTTTCAACAGCTTTGCCCCGGGCACAGCCAGGCTGCCGTTCGTATAGGGCAGCCATATGTGTTGCAGTAAAGCTCGAGCACCGCATTATTAGAGAGAGAGAAAGAGGCTTCTTTTTTGGCTGTGTTTTCAAAGAGCTGGTAGCAGATCGATTGTGGCCAGAGCCCCGGGCACAAGGGAGTCTGTACTTCCATAATGACTCACCAGGATTTAATTTTCAGTCCGGCTGAGGAGTTTAGATTTCTGCTTGGATTCTAGAGGCTGCTCCCAGAGGGCTGCTCAAGCAAGAGATTGGAAGAAGTGTTGGGGGAAGGCAAGGAAAAGGCTACCCAGCACTTTCTTTTCCAGTCTGCTGGAGAAGGTTCCTGGGCTGGTGTTGCTGTGGCACAGAGGACTGAAATCTTCGTGACGGCACTTTCTGCTGCTGCTACAGAAAGGCAAAGTCACTTAGCTGTGCCGTCCCCACAGTAACCAGTACCTGAATGGAGCCTACAGGAGAGATGAGGTACCAGTGGGTACCAGTTGTACACGGAGCAATCGGGAGGAAGGAGAGAGGGATGCCAGGCCAGGTGGGTGCTGCAACACAGCAAGGGAATAATGAGAGAATAATGAGACCCTCATTCTCTAACGGCATCAGACTGTGGTCTGGCCCTTCTGTTAGAGTTTGCGATGTCCAGCAGACAGGAAAACAGGGAAGTACAATGGCTCTTTCTCTAGTAGGTGCTTGGCTGGTGGGACCTAAGCCACCATCTGGCAGTAGCATCACAGCTTCACATTATAGGAGTCCCTGAGTCGGGCCAGAGCTTGGAACGACAGTGGTGGCAACGCTGTGCACTGGACACCGATCTGTGTTAGTAATTTTCCATAATGTCCTTATTCCTTCTTTTCCGAGTGCCTGTGGCGGGACAGAGAGGTATTTGTAGAAAGCAAAGGCTGGCATTACAGTGTCGTGCCAAGACAGAGCTTGTTCTTAAGCAACAAAAGAGCAAAAAAAGAAATGGATGCACTATACTTGGTGTTTCTGCTGTTATCACAGAAAATTATACTTTCTTGTAAACCTGCAGTGACCGGTTCCCTCCCTTTGCATAATGGAACCCGAGAGTTCTGCAAACTGCAGCAAAGTCAGGCCTTGGGACTCTGCACAAAAGCGTTCCTTGCTGGGGAGTTGTTTCAATGAATTCCTACAGAAACAGGACCTACAGGCAAAGCCTTGCTCCCACCACGGTGGGTGCAGGTTTAGTCCCTCGCTATCCGCAGTTTTGAGGAGCTGCCGATGAAAAAGCCCATTTTGACCACGCATCGTTTCTTGCTGTCTTGCCCGCTCTGTCCTGGTTTCTTGCCAGCTTCCTTCCAGGTACAGGAGAAGACCAGGGATCGTGTACACTCCTGAGCAGCCGTACTACAACTTCAGAGAGGGAGGGTGTAAGAAATACGCTTCATTTAAAGTGCTCAGCAGGTAGCGAGCTTTGTGTAAGTACGTATTTCTCCTTGCATGGCAGGGAGTAGAGGAGCCAATTGTAGGCAGTAGTTGTATTTTCTGGCATCCGGTATTTTTGAATGAAAGCAGATTCCAGACTGTCTGCTGCGATATATAATGGTGATTAATAACCTTGCCTGCTTCCTCTGGATTTGATGTTCGGCTTATGTTAAGATGTAGGGAGTATTGTTTGCTGGGATGACATCAAGAGCTCTTGGATGAAGGGAGTAGAGACACATCCTTTTCTCGCACAGCACTGGCAGGGTTTCAGTGCTTCTCGCTTCTCAGAGGGCTGAAGAACAACGCATTTCATTTCAGAACAGCAGATCTACCCCTTTTGCTGCTTCAGACTCACTTGTTAAAAGAAACCAGATGAGGAGAGGGCAGCAGAGGAGTCACAAGTGGCCTGTAAATGCCCAGCATCCCCCGTCTGCCCTCCCTGGCTGGGAGCAGCGTGGTCAAACCACAGGCTAGAAGAGATTTTTAATGGAAGGGGGGCATTGATGGAGGAGACACTCCTCTGCCTGTAAGTAATATCATCTGGAAATGAAAGAGCAGTGGAAGGGGAGGACAGTGGTCCCTGGGGGAGAGTTACGCTGTTACATCACAGTTCTTGAACACGCAGCCAATTTAGATCCAACAAATCATTTATTAGATCCACAGGCTTTGAGGCCACTCAGATTCAGGGCTTTGTTTTAACTCCCTTGAAGCAGCGATGGGCTGTTTAGAACTGGGTCCCCCACCAGCAATACTGGGCAGCATCTGCAAGGCGGGGATGGGGCCAGCGTGTGGAGGCTTCGGCACGTGGCCAGCTTTGCCTGGGGCTGAGGCAGTGTCTCTCAGCACGTGAGGAACCGGGTGATTCAGACCTCCTGTAGCACACAGGTAGCCGGTGACCACCACCAGCAATACGTCAGGTTGTGTGGCTGGCAACCCCCAGCGAGCAACTCCAGGGAATGAAGAAGTTCTTGGAAATGTTTTTTGAGGGTTCAGTGCCACTTTGAGGAGGATATGTCAAATGGCTGAGGCATTCAGTGCTCCTGGTCTTCAAGTACCTGTGTAGATGTCAGTAAAAACATCTGAAGTCTCAAGGCAGCAGAAAGGACCTTCTTCTCACAAGACTGCAAGTCATGGGCAATGAAAGGATTAACCTTTTTATACTAATGTTTTAATAGAGGCCTCAGGATGCACAGGGCACTGCTGTGCTAAGTGCTGTGCAGTCCTGAGAAGAGATAATCCCTGCCCCAGAGACCTCAGACTCCTGGGTGCTCCTTTTCCACAGCAACTCCATCACTTCTTGAGTGTTTCCTCACCTGCTAACTGGGAAAAGGCAGCCAAAGGAACTGGAGATTTCCAAACTCCCTAGGACTTGGAAAGCCAACTCCCTAGAGGGAATTCTGTTTAAAAGGACACTAGGGAGAGGAGTCCTAATTCTCATTGCAAATCTTAATCTGAACCAAGATGTAAAAGCTGCTTTATTGAACATTGTCATGGACAAAGTGATCAAGTGGCCCAACAGGGAAAATATAGTTATTTCCATTGCCTCCAGCAAAGTCAACAGAGAAGACTGAGGGTCTGCTGGGGAAGGTGCTAACCTATCCTTCTCTATCACTGATTCTTCATGTATTATTTAGCCTTTCCAGCCTTCTGGTTTGCAGGGCACTGTGTCAGTGTCTCCTGGCTTTCCTACCAACTCCAACTTCTTGGGATTCCATGGTGTCAGAAGGGGCTTTGGTGTGCTCCACCGTGTTACCAGTTACCTGCCACCCTCCTGAAGTACGGAGCTGTGGAAAGGCCAGGCCTGGCGTGCGGGGAGGGGAGTTCCCACGGTCATATGACATCGCCTGGGTTGTCATTAATCAAAGAGCCATCATATGACATCACCTGGCCTGGGCTGTCATTAATCAAAGAGCTACCGCACAGGATGTCCCAGTCAGCTGGCTGCTCGCAGCCCGCGTGAGGCTTTGGAGGGTTCTCATGGTGGGTAGAAAAGCTGCCCTCTCTTGCAGTGTGTGTGTCTGAAGCTGCTGAAGGTCTCCTGGACAAACCTGAGAACGTCGGGTCTTCTGTTTTACTCCTGTACTGTGTGAGGATAGACTCTCTCCTCTTTGCTCCACCCCGGATTACCCAGGACTGGAGCAAATGTTGGCTGTCTCACAGCTTACAGATGGGGACTGCACACACCCGTGTAAGGTATTATACATATTTCCCATTGAAGAATGCTTAGAATAGATGTTACTGGGCGTGCTCTGCTGCCGTGGGTATGTGTAATCTTTGTAAGGTATGTACAAGTACCATGCTGTCGGCCTGAACCCTTCCTCAGCCTGGCAGAAATCTAGGTTTAGCCCCCAGCTTTGTAATCTTTGGGGCTTTCTGCTTAAATTTATCCTTGCTTCTCTTAGCAGCATGTCCTTTTGTGAAGACAGTCTCTGTCTTCAGCATTCACTAATTTGCTGAAGACACCGAGAGCCTCAGAGGCACAGAGTTACCACATCCTCTGACGGTTTCTTGAGGACTTTTGCTGTTCCCTTTGGTTTGTGGGTGTCCTGTCCTTTTGCTGAGAGAGCAGTATTGATTCGTGTGGCTCTAAGTCACATCTCTCCCCTGCTGGTCTTTCAGCTGGCACATGTTCAGTGCTGGATTTTTTTAAAGTTTGAGTGTAGTATTTCAGGAACCAACCTTTTAAATTAGAAGCCCACAAACTTAAGCAGCTCCTTGCAGTGAAATTTGGATTGTGTATCCTCGGTGGCGTGAGGCTTACCGCATTTCCAGGTGTGTGCTTAAAGAAACAAACATCCCAGTACAGACACCATGTAGCAGTGAGCGGTTCTGGAAGGGAAATTCTCAGGTTTACAGCGCTCACTGATCGACTCAAAAAAGTCATTCCATACCACATGCCTCAGCCTGGGAATGCCTCTTGCAAATGGCTGATGTCATGGTAATATTTCACTTTGTGAGGGAGGCCTGATGACCTTTGCAGCTGGATTCTAACAGCCTCTTACTGTCACATCTGTCCAGTGACGTGGAAAGAAAACACATCCGATAATCACGGAGCAGATTTATCCATATGCAAGCAGAGCCCTACGTGTGTGAAAGAGACAGGGTGCTCAATGACAGAAGCACCGAGACGTGTTTCTGCTTGAGTGATGGTTCCTAAGGTTCAAAGGACATAATTCGCCGTGTGGCTGCACTTCAGACACAGTCTGAACCCACAGAAAGTGGGTTTTGGTGGTACTGAAGCAAGGAATTTGTGCCTGATGTGATTGGATGGCTAAGGTGTAACAATGGTTATTTCTGCATCACTTAGCATTATTGCTAATTAACAGCGTTGCCTGTTAATTGGTAATATCAGAATCAGAACAAGGCCTCTACGTGAGTTTGTGGGGTGTGACTACCACAGCTCACCTGAATTTCTCCGTGATGCTGACAGCAGACAGCATAATCTCCATCTCTTGTCCCAGCCCTGTGGAATTCATTCCTGCTGAGGTGTGATCCTTCTCCCGGGTCAGTCAGCCCCGAGCTTACGTAGCAGCAGGAAACTCCAGAGTGGGAAGTGTGAATCCCTCCTCCCATCCACCACCAGCACACATACCTTCATCCCTCTGATCTTTACTCATCTGGGACTTCCTGGCTTCTTTCCCATTCATCATAAGCAATCAATTAATTACTTCTTTTTGCTGTTGTCATTGCAGGGCAACCATCGATGAAGTGGAAACAGATGTGGTGGAGATAGAAGCCAAGCTTGACAAGGTAAGACGAGGCAGCTCGGTGCGCTGGTTTAAAGAGGGGCTGATGAGTTCTTGCTTAGGAATATGGCCCCACCAGTCTCCTCTAAAAGGTGAGCCCATCTCAGGCTGTCAGGAGACTAATGTATAACACACTGGGCTTGTCAACAGGACCATGTCTCCCTCTACTGACAGGTACCTGTCAAGGCTCCTTTGTGACTGCCAAGGGAGTTAGGACAAGAGGTCCAAACGTGGGCTCCTCATGCTCAGTGGTGGCCGCCTTCTTCTGGTCCTGCGTCTCAGGGGAATGACATGTCCAGGTTTGGACCGATGATGGTGGTTGCTGTCTGATGTTCAGCCAGGCTTCATGCCACAGCTGTAATCGGACACTGGAAATACCCTCTCAGGGACCAGTTTGGCCATTTTGCATTTATGCTGGTGATTCTTTACACCCAGTTGGTAGTTTGGATCTAGGTCAGAAGCTTTAGGATGGAAGGCGACTTTCCCACCCCCACTCCTCCTGATGTCTGAGACATCGGCCAAGTTGTTTCTAAGTGAGAACAGGGAGAAATGAAGAGGAGGAGCCAGAATAGCTTTTGGCTTTTTATCTGTGAGATTTCCCAAAGCTAGCAAGGGATAAAACTCCTGCGTCTGATGGAGAAATGGGCTTTGTTGAAGTCACAAGCCCTAGGCAAAGCTGTGTCCTATAAAACCTATTTACTACTCAAGCTGCTTGAAATGGTTATCTGCACGAGCTAACTAGTCTCACTGGTGAAAGCTGCAAAGGGATTTAGGTTATCTGTTTTCCTCTGTGGAAGAGGGTAAGGCTCCAAAGACAAAGCATGAGGCAAAATTTGCTCAGATTCTAGCGCTACTGCTGTCAGTGCCCCCTGTAGTTGGACAACTTGGTGTGCCAGGGACAGTCACTGTCAGCAGCAGCCTTCTCAGGCCTGGGTGCAGGGCAAGGGAGGCTGGAGTTTGCATCTGAAGAGCCACTGAAGTTCCAATGAGTTTGGACAAGATTCAATCACCCACATTCCTAATAAATCAGCTTTGGATGGCCCCACTCCTCTCCCGTCTACCGGCTGGGGGGATGCCCAGGGCAGCCTTTCTAGGGGTTGGTGTGAACGGTGTTGAGCGGTACCCAAACAGCTGGCGTGAGGAGTTCCTTCAGAGCAGCAAGCTGCCAAGGACTGACTCTCTTTCTCTGCCTTTTACTGTGCCCCCGAACACTGAGTTTATAAATGATTAGCCTTTTAACACCTGTTTAAAATGGAGGTAAGGGGCAGCGTAAATGATTCATCCGAGGGAACACCGGAGATTTGGGCTGTTTCAAAGAGATTTCCTTCATTCTGTCCTGTGCTCCGTCTGCAAAGCCATCACTGCTCCCCTCGGGAGTGTGCTTGTGCTGCATGACCTTCAGCTACTGGTTAACACAGCCTTGGCCGCAAGTGTTTGCACAGAGGTATGCTAGAAACCGCCACGTTGCAGAATAGGCTGGATTTCCTTTCCAGAGGGTCTGTCCAAACTCCGAGTGTACGTCTGGGCTCCAGATGTGACAGGAACCGCATCTGTTTGCTTTTCTTCTCTGGGCTTGGATGGAGTAGTAGAAGCCTGTTAGCATCCAATGCTGTTCTGTCTAATTGCGTGGACAGGAGAGGATGTGAGTGTGAAAGAGTGAAGACTGTATATACTGTGTATACACAGATATACCACGTGTGACTGTATATATATTTATACATTCAGATATACTCAGATGCATTTTTACAGAGCTGCAGACAGAGGCAAGCAGGCTTGTTCTGCAATGTTTGCATATAGATTAGACCCCAAAGCCTTGTGGCTGCATAAATAGAATGAGCCCCAAGCCCCAAAACAGCTCACTGTGCTGCAGCGGGGCTTTGACATCCAGCCAAACTTGAGAGCTGTTGGTTCCCAGCCTGTAGGTGAGGCTGGTTGACAGGGATAGGTTTCTAAAGCCATTTTTCATTAGTAAGATTAATATCCCTAAAAACCTCCTGATTTTGAGAATGGAAGACTTCAGTTCCAAGTGTTGTTCATTATCAGCAGCTGAAGTTTTTTACTTGATTAAAAAGCCTGGAACAGTGATGATTTAAAAACAAAGAAACAAAAAATTTAAAGGTTGTGCTCAGTGGCCAGCCGTTACTGTTGCAAATCTCTTGGGCCTCTGGTTTCTGGGTTTATCTGAAGTTGTTTAATGTAACCTTTTACAAGAAGCTTTGGCTGAAGGGAGATAGGCTAATGGCCAGGAATTGTGGCTACGGTAATGCTCCAGTCTTTACAGCCACTTCCAGGCACGCCAAGGCACTTTGCTGTGGCTAGGAAGTCTGGGAATGTTCCCTGCAGCTGCTAAATTATCAGAAGTTAATAAAGGCTGTGTGGAGATCTGTATCTGTAGTGGAGCAAGCTAAGCAAAATGAGGAAGCCACCCCATTTTGCTTCAAGTTCCAGGTAACTTCACTGGTAACTTCACTCTGCCAAGGCCGGTGATGAGAACCAGAGGGTTTGTAGGTTGCTTAGAGTTGTTAACGTTTCTCTCAACAAAGCTCTGTCCAGGTCCATCAGAGAGACTGTACTAAGTGACAGGCAGTCCAGAGAGTAACTGTAACCCCTGTGACCCCTCGCTGTGCACCAGCAGCATTTCTTTGGGCTGCAGAACGGTGGGAATTGATTCATAGTTATCTACAGTCTTGATGGTTTTAACCTGCGTGTGAGGGAACATAGATTTTCGTTGGCTGCACACATCAGACATGGCCTAAGTGGTCCTGGTCGGTTGGTTTAAGGAAAATGTGATATAAAATCATGAAGCTACTGAATTCTGGCTTCCCTTTGTTCCAAGGGAACAGCAAGACAAGACTCCGTCAGTCGGTATGATCAGGTTCCTTTTATTGCAGCCCTGATGCTTCAGGATAGAATGAACAGTAGAAACCCACCGGAAAAAATGGGCTGCCCTGATTCATCCGTCCTCAGGGTATAGCCTGGAAATGTTCAGTGACAAGTGAAATGTCGGCAGCGTGACATACCCTGAGAAGTGTGATTTTATCCCTGTTTCTGCCACGTGCAGTAAGGGTCGCTAGTGTAGCCACACCAGGAAGGTGAATGGTGTCCCCTCTAAAGGTTCTGGGCTGTGGCGTTGGCACAGATTGGGTTTGGTTGGTGGAGATTTGATTTTTCCACTCACCCCTCTCTTCTTGTGCAGCTGGTGAAGCTATGCAGTGGGATGATTGAAGCGGGCAAAGCCTACATCACCACCAACAAGCACTTTGTCAGCGGAGTCCGGGACCTGTCGCAACAGTGCAAGAAGGATGAAATGATTTCGGTAAGTCATCCCGTGGGATGGAGCATGGGACACGGCGAGGGCTGGGGAGCGTTAAGCTTCCTGGTGCTGTGTATAGACCATATTTCCAAGACCCTTATGCTGTTTAAGTAGCCATTTAGTGTGAGAATTTATTTTTGGAGGAATGTAGAGACCGTCTGATAAGGCAGTGCTGAAAGAGCAGAGTGAGATTCATGTTTGCCGGGAGGATTGGACTTCTAAGAAGCCACAGTGCTGGCAAGGTTGTTGGAATCTAGGTCAGTAAGCATCAGTTCCTTAGGAAACACGGGTAACCAGCCTACACGAGCGACAACTGACATGTGGATTTCAGCATGAAACTGGAAAGGATGGGGAGCCTATGGCTTCAATGTCAGACATTTTTGAAACACCTTCTTGCCAAATGGCAGGGTGTCTCCGCAATGGCTTAATGAGAGGCTCTCCCAGCGGTTGAGCCCCTGGGGATGAGGGGCAGCTGCTTCTATTCACTGCCAGTTCTCTTTACCTTTTTTTGCAGGAGTGCCTCGACAAATTTGGAGACAGTCTGCAGGAAATGATTAACTATCACATGGTAAGATGCTCCTTCCTCTTGTCTTTTTGTGTGCTGATGGCAACCTCTGGTTAATGGTCTCTTGTGCTTGGCGTACCAGGCACTGCGTGAGGGTGGGGGTCCATGAAGGGAGTTTCAGGTTCCAGACCCCACATGCTGCGTGGCCAAGGGAGCAGCACAGGACTGGGAGCATTGAGTTGGATGAGCTGTGAGTCTGTTCTCACAGTGGTCAGTCCTGAGGCATCACGTACACTGGGAAATAGGATTTCCACAGGCTTGCAGAGGAGGTGCCACTTAGTGAAAGGGTATGTACTGTTGCATGAGTGTCTTTTGGTTCACTGGAGATCAGAGATGTTCAATGAATATGTAGAAGGGTGAGGTTAGAGACCTCTTCATCAAAGGAAGAGGAGAGCTCACAAAGGTCCTGCACTGCAGATGCCTTGTTCTTCTGCTTGGGTAGCACAGGATTTTGTAGCGAGGAGAGACAGGGTCCTGAGGAACTCTGATGTCTCAGGGCTCTGGCTGTTACCAGCATGTAGAACCTTGATGCTGTGGATCTGGAGTACCGTCTGAAGCTGAGCATTCACATTTGTGACATTAGGACACCAATAAGGCTGTGACTGGATCAAACCCAAAGGACTGCATTGTTCAGTTGGTGCTGGGAGCGCTTGGCGAGTTGTGTGCAGTTCTGTGTTTAAGGATAACACAGGACATATTAATGCTCCACAGAGATCAAAGGAAGGAAGTGCCCAGACAATGGCTATTCTCCTGAGCTGACTGTGTCTCACTAACAGAGCCCAAGGGGTTAGAATCTGCCCTTTCTCCATCCCAAGCATCCAGCCGTAGCATCTGTAAACCTCATAGAAGAGGAAGGAGCTTCATGTGTGGTGGCTCCATGCCAGACCCACAATTTTAAGTCTGTAACTCAGTAGGAGCTTAAAGCACAAGTGCTTTAAAGTGAAGGAAGCTTCAGGGTGTCAGCGCTGGACTGACCCACTTTTATACCACGATGCCCCTGTCAAAGTACATTAGGCACGATGCTTGCTTTTGGGATGCAAGTTTAACCACGTGCAGCTGGAGAAGAAGCTGCATCAAGTCTATTTAATTATTTCATGAAGGAGGTAGGAAGACTGTTTCCTGGTAAAATAGGACAGGGAAAAGAAGTGCTGCATATGCAGCTTTCCTAGGGCTCTTAGTTTTTGGGAGCAGGCAAGCAGCTGTACAGCGATGCTGTTGGTGGGGAGACAGTGAATAAACCAGTGTGAGCACCAGAGAAAAAATGTGTTTCATAGAATGGTTAGAGTTGGAAGGGACCTTAAAGATCACCGAGTTCCAACCCCCTTGCCCTGGACAAGGACACCTCCCACCAGACCAGGTTGCTCAAAGCCTCCTCCAGCCTGGCCTTGAATGTGAGCGTTTGTGACAAAGCAGAGAAAGTCAAACCCTGATGCTGCTCAAATTCCCTCGGAAAATGTAAGGCCTTTCTGCCAAGGAGCGTATGAGCCCCTGAGAGGCCACCCCTTCATTCCAGGGATCACATCACCACTGTGCTGATCGGGGCTGGGCTGAGGAGTGCGTGCAGCCCAGCCGTGAGGAAGCAGCCCCTGCCAGAAAGCTCTGGATGCAGAATGCTGTCTGCAGGCTCCGCTCCGCCAGCTGTGCAGCTTCCCCTGCACCCCTGGCCTCTGCCAAAAGTGCCACTTGTGGGATCGCTCTTGCCTCAGCCAACTAATAAGCAAGAAGGACCCTTCCCAGAGCTGTCAAATCCCCAGCTGATGTGGTATAACCCTTCCCATGCACCCCACCCTGCTCAGCAGGGGCGAGCTCCCTGCTACGTGTGACTCAGGGGCTGTAAAAGGCAGTGTTTCCCTACCACCAGCTGCATGCACAAGGGGAAACATCCTTAAATCCTCCCTCCCCCCAGCCTTTGGGGAGCACCCTCCTCCCTCGGTGCACGGCAGCACGAGTCCCTGTCCAGGAAATGGCTTTGGAATGACTGCGGCATCTCGAGCCCTCTCCGGCGGCTTTTCAATGAGATGAGTTATTTTTAGTGCCTTCTGCTGTCTCCTTTGTGTGTGTGTGTGCCTCTGTGTGTGTGTGTGTATCTTGGCTCATCCGTGTCTCGGATCTCAGCTATGAAGCAGTTGTCAGTGCTCACTCTAGGAATGTGGCCAGGACAGTATGTACAACTGGAACAAGTTAAAAAGAAGGGCAAATATCTCCCAAAAAATCGGTTGGAAAAGCTTGTTCTATGATTTAATTGCTAGAGCACAGGGCCTGGTGATATCCTGATTCTAGTTCAGCAAAATTCAAGCATAAAATTCACTTGAATTTAGAAGATGAACACATTGAGCTCCTGAGCATTCCTACCTTTTAGTGCACGAGGAAGAAGCATCAAAGCAGCCTTAGAGGACAGATGCCAAAAGAGAGTTGAGTCCTACCACCTTTCTTGCCTTCTCTCTGTTTTTAACTTTTTCCAGCACCCTTGTCATCCCTCCCTAGTGCTGATCCAGGGGGTCACACTGCTCCAGAGGGCACTGGTCTGGGTCCAAACTAGCCAGATTTTACTTAGTTAAAGCCATTTCACAATGCAACCGCCCAAACACGGTGACCTCTGACTGCAGTGCTAGCTTGGAAAGGTTCCTGGAGCTATGGTCCAGGGCTTCCCTGAGCTGTACTCCGGAGGTGTCTGCATCTCCTCATTAAGTATTTGAGAGGTTTGGGCTGCTGGCCGTGGCTGGTGGTGGTGACTGGCTAACGTGGCTTGTTTGGGCTGCTGTTTTACTGGGGATGGCTTTGTAAGGGAGACAGGAAAGGTTAGATGGCTCAGACAGACTGGTGTAGGTAATGATGATTAAGAGGTCGAGAAGCTAATGCCTCTGGCTGGTTGTGTTTGATTTGATTAGTGAGCTGGAGAATCAGAGAACCATAGAATGGTTTGGTTGGAAGGGACCTTGATGATCCTCTAGTTCCAACCACCTGCCATGGGCAGGGACACCGTGTCGCTGCCTGGGCAGCCCCAGAGGACGTGTTTCTGTAACATGTTTAGCTGGGAGGCTGGTTTTGCTGCTGGTCTAGGGAAAATGCCCTTCCAGTGACTTGGGCAATTGGCTTCCTGGGATGTTCTGTGCAGAAACGTGTGCTTAGTGGCTTGAAAAAGAGCTTCCTAGTGATGTTACAATGCTGACCTCTTGAGGCATCGCTGCAGCTGCAGCTGTTGGGAGCAGCATCAGCAGAAAAGCTGAAGGTCCTGCTGGCTGTATGTCACCTCAGAGTCAGGTTCAAGGCAGGACGCCGTGCGGGTGTTTCTCTTGGTGGCTTTACTGTGGCTGAACGCTCTGTTTTGCTTTAGGGGGTTGTCATTTCCCTCTCCTAACAACCGTGGCAGCGTGTAGTTCCACTGAATTCCTGTACTCGTCTTTTCTGACAGCAGTTCCGTGCTCTGATTCTCAGCTGTACTGATGCTACATTAGAGATCTAAGGGATAAGGATCCCCAGCGTCAGGCATCCTAGACCCAAAGTTTCAGTTCATGCAGGAGGAAAATAATTGAGGAGAAATGTCTGCGACTCCTCTTCACGTTCCAAAAGCAAAACGCCCCAACTTTCCCTAGGGAATTTGAAAACATCAGCTATTACCTCCAGTACTTATAGAAGTCCAGTGTTTAGGGTGATTGGCTCTTTACAGAGGCAGGGCAGAGGTGCAGGGTGCCAGGGGTATTTAGTTCTCTGAGTACCACTCTCCCATTATTTGCACTGTTCCGTTCTATCGCTCCCCTGCCCCAGGAGCCTTTCCCTCCACAGCGCGGGAGCCGACGTTCTGCCACGCGCTGCTCAGAGGTGCATGATCCACGACAGGGAACAAGTTTCCAGCTCCCTCAGTGAGCCCTCTGAGCAGCGGGTGGCAGACAGGGGTGGCAGAGCCCCCCAGCATCCTTCCTGCCCATCTTGCCGGGGCGAACCCTTTCCTGAGTGGCCTGAACTGGAATTTTGCTCGAGGGCCCGAAGTCTCCCCTGTGATCCCTCCTCCTCACAACACAACACACTGCAGTGAATAAATTTTTGACTCTGGCCTGCCAAGCTCGTCTGTACTGGGAGTGCTCCTTGCTTCTCTGCAGAGAGAGGCTGTGCTGTCAGCTCTAAATCCTCGGTGCGTGTTTGCTCCCTCCTTCCCTCCTCCTTATCACCCTCCCGAAAACACGGAATAGGTTGAAAGGCATAGCAATCTGCCATTATATCTGAGAAATCAATCTTTCCCTCTTTTTACGGAGTCTGATGAACGTAATTAAGTATATAACAAAGTTTCCTCACAGGTATAGCAGCATAAAGTTGCCACCAGTTCTAGAGCGGTGGCTAATGATTATGGGCTATTGGATTTACATGACGATGTGAGGCCGCAGTGTTTGGAATTAGAGCAGCACAGAAGCTCAAGTGGTTTTTTTTCATCCCGTTGCCAAAGACTGTTAAACTCCAGACTTGAAGTGGATGTTTTTACCCAAAAACTTGTGATTAGGTCAGAGTTCCCTGTGTTGCTTCTAGGTGCAGTTCTTTCTAGTGCAGCCACATACCCGATCAGCTCTGGTGAAGGCAGGTAATCCTCTCCTTCGACTTTTAAAGCAGACATAACAGGCTGCACTCCATGCCAGCCCCTTGGTGCTGTCTTAGCTGTCCAGATTAAGAGATGTACGACTTATAGACAGCTCAAAGCTGTCAGTATCCATTTCCAAGGAAGGAGGAAGGAGAGGCCCCAGGTTATACGAGGGCAAGATGCAGAGAATGTGGGGTGCAATAATCCCTGGCTCAGTCAAAGAACGGGAGGCATTTTTCCCACCAGCCTATTGCCCTACACATGCCTTGGAATGAAATACCAGGATCTGAGGCACAACCTTGTCACCTTGTCACAACAAGGCTCTTTCCCAAGCAGTTCCCTCTCTCTCTGCGATCAAAAAGATAAGAAAAATGAAAGGATGCGCGTGAAAGTGCTGTTGTGGTAGGATTACTCCAGCTGAGTGCCTTAAGTGCATCTTCAGCAGCACCAGGTATTTTCCAGCTCCAAAGATGTAACATTAGCATTAATTGCCCTCATCAGTACCACTCCAGACAGCGCTGTGCTGAGCTCCATTAAGTCCTGAGCTTTCCTGTCTGCCACAAATCACTGGTGCAGCGTCAGAGGAATCCTCCATCAGGAGCAGCAGCAGCTTGCAGGGGAGATTTAGCTGCGCTGAGCGAGCCGAGGAGCATTTCCTGCTGACAAGAAGAAAAGCCACCCAAGCTGTGATGAGTCAGTGAGGCCGATGGCAGATGTCACGGGCGGAGGGTGGTGGTGGAGTTCAGGGGGAAGGATGAAGGAAGGGAAAGTGGAGAGTCCTTCCAAGCTGCCTGTTCTCCACAGGGTTGGGTGGACCACCTGCAGCTGACAGCAATTGGGAAGGGTCCAGGTGTAGCAAATGACACAGTGAGGGGTGTCATGTGGATGCAGAGTTACCATCTGACAGGGGAGATGCTTTCTGTCATCTCGGGGCTTCGCAGATTTTGCCCTTGTGGCTAGTGCAATTTTTGTGAGAGAGACTCAGCTTCAGCTTGGTTGGGAAGTTAGGCTTGGACTGCATTGACATCCGACATGTGTAATAGAAGTAGTGTTGTTGGCTCGTTTTCCTGAGCACAGATCTTCAAGTGAGCTGTGTTACAAAGGCATCGCAGATGGAATGCTCTTCATGGGTGGCATTTATCTGGTGGGCCATCGTTCAAGAGATGTAGGACCAAGTCATATAGCCAGACAGGAATAAAAGTCGTTTAAACATCCCCTGCCAAACAAAAGATGCTTGAGTTCTACTTCGCCCTCCTACCCCCTTAATTTACTCTATTCAGCTGCTAGAAGCTGCAATGAAAGAGAAATGAACTGTAGGAATATGAAAGCACAGAAAAATGTACAGTTTGCTGTCATTGTTGAGTTTGATTTTGTTATTTGAACAGCTGCAGTGGTATTTACATGCTCTTTCCAAAGCTCTGTCAGGCACACCCTGACCTTGGCTTGGATAGACACGTCCTAGAACAGGAAAGCACCCAGGTCTTGGAAAACCTCTTTGCAGCTTTCCAGCAGGACAGGTAGTTGAGGAGAAGAAGGAGAGATGGAGAGGCCAGGACAGACTACCAAAGCCACTGCAGTCCTGGCGATGCCGTGTTTGAGAAGGGGATTATGGCAGAACGGGCCATCTTTGAGGAGCAGGGATCAAAATTGTCTGAGATAAAGATTATGGGCGATCACCTTCTGCAGGATAGGGAGGGGGGTCACTTCTGTCCCCCAGCAGATGCTCAGAGGTAGCCGACAGAATCAGGACCGGCCAGCCCCGCTGCTCCCTCTCCGAGACACGCTGGAGACTGTTGACAGGATAGGATTTCCCAGGCCAGATAAAAGGATCAGTCTCTGATTCCCAGGCCACCAGACAACCAGCCCTCATGTAAATGCAACATAAACCAGTCCCCAGACTGTTACTGGGGATGTCGGTGAGAACGAAGCCTCCAGACTGGCCGTGAGGGAGATAAGCACAGAGATGTGACTCATGTAGCTCATGGCTGCTGTGGCTGGGATGGTGACTTGGCGGGGCTGGAGAAGGCAGAGCTGCCTCTGTCCATATGTCAAGCAGCTGCAGAGGAAGCTCCACACCCTGAGGCTCATCAGATGGGGCCAGTTGTTGCAGAAGAAGGGCTGATGTGCTTCATGACCTTGATCTTGTCTCGGGCTATGGTTCCCAGTGCACCAGTAGACCTTAGTGGCCCTGACCAGCTTCACCTGGGGCTTCCACCCACACCCTCCACCCATGGGCCCAGGCACTCTATTTAAACTCCACCCAGGGCCTTCAGTCTTAGTTTGAGCTGTGTGAGCACAGGTCTCCAGCTCAACCACTGCTATGGACCCTGGTGATTCCAACTCACGGACCGATTTCTCTAGCTTGGTGCTGGACCTGCCCTGTCACCATGGATCTGCCTGGTGGTCTCTGGGCTTGACTTAGCTATGTGGACCAACTTCCCAGCTTGGCCTTGGACCTGCCTTGTTGCCACAAATTTACCTGATGATCTGGGCTCTTGGCTGAATCTGGCCACCATCTCTGGACCTGGCCTGCTTTCTTGGTGTGGAGCCTTGGCTGGTGAGGCCCCTGCTCTGCTAGCTGCTTTGGACCAGGAGCTGAGGGGGAACAATGTTTTTTGCTGCTTCTTGATGAATTCCCACCGCAAATGCTGTTGCCTACCTTTAATCTCTACTCGAGTGCTATTCCCATATGCAGCTATGATGTCCTACTTCTGATCTTCATGCGTGCTGAGAGAAGCAGTTCACAGCCAGGCAATCACACCTCTTTTTACCTTCTGCTTTGATTTGGAGCCTGATGGGATCTCCTCCTCTTTTGTAGGCTCTGCAGAGTCCTGTGGGAGTGCTATAACGGTAACATCCCTTTGGATCTCTGTCTTGTATCTTGAGTTTTTAGGTTTTCAATTCCAGGAATAACATCCTGCCCACGTTTCACTTCTTGGGGGCATGAAATTCCTAAGCCCCCCTGTCAAATAGAAGTTTGGATTTATCCCTTTTGCTCAGCAGCCCATGCTGGGAAAGTGAAATGCAGGATCTAGACTTTTGCTGCTGTTGGGTGAGAGACTGTGTTAACTCCCTTCTTTCATGCTGACCCTCCTCAGGCACAGATGTGTGTGAGTCATAGGCTGGACTTCCTATGTCTTGGTGGAAGCTAAGAGAGAGGGTGGGGTGATATTTGGTCTGGAAAATCTTAAAACAAATGGTTTGTTCCAAGTATGTCTGGGAAAGAAGAAAAAGCCAAGAGATGATTTTGTATTTGAAACTCTAGCTCTTAAAACTTTATTTATTTTGCATTGAAAATTGAATGGAGGACCCACTTGAAAATATTCCCCTGGTGATCTTGCTGGGCAAAAGTAACGAAGCAGCAATAAGAGTAATGTGGTATCTTGGGATGCTTCTCAGGGGAGATGCTGCTGGCAGGGAAGGCATAGTCATTACCTGGTATCCCCTCAAACAGCTTGGTGATCCCTGCCCCAGATTTGCACCACACGAAGCAGTGCGGACTGGAAGGGAGGGCACCACTGCAGCATTGTGGGGCTCAGGGCATGAATAACAGGAGCAGGGGAGAGTGGTATTGGCAGAGCAGGAGATGGAGGTGTATATATATGGCCTGTCTTCCTCATGTGTGTGTCTTTCCTGTTCTGATACAGATGCATTTAATTTAAAATCTGTATAGAAATGTCCCTGTACCAGAGGCAGAGAAATACTGCTTATGTGATCACCACGAGTTCAATTTCCTCTCAGTAAGGAGCGGTTTTACGAGCTCTGATTTTCAGTCCTGGACTGAATCCTTAGTTACTAATTTTCTTCCTTGGCAGCCTGAGAATGAGCCCGTGCTGTGGCAGGAGAAGAGCTTTGCACGTGGGCCTGGAAGCGCCCCGCTGGGGAATGTCTCCCTGTTACAGGCAAAAGGTCTTCTGTAAATGCTTCACTTGTGCTGTTGAAAGCATCTCTCCTTTTTCCAGCTGGACACTGGTGTGCAAGCCTTTCTGGCTACCACAGAAGAGCAAGGGCAGTCTCCTACTTCCAAGGTGATCTGCTTGGCTTGGGATCTTGCTAGGTTTGTCCTCTGTACCAAGTTATCAGTGGATTTTGCTCATTGCTTTTGACGCAGTGCCCAAGGGCACCAGCTAGGAGCTGATTTTTCCAGGCAGGAGTGGTAAGGTGGATGATCCTAAGCAAATGCGTCATCCTGGTGGAAACCAATGATGGAAATTTTCCAGAGGTAGGTGCAGGTGGGAACCAGATGGCTTTCTTGCTGCCTGCCTGTCCCTGCATGGGATCATGAGTTGGGGGGAAGCGTCGTCAATGCCCAAAAGTCACTTGGGGAAGCTGCTCCATGGGAGAAGTTGCAGGCCAATGCCTCTTGGAGCGCCGCTGGGGAGAGTGAATGGATGCCAAGAGCAGTAAATAATTTACATTGGTAAAAACACAAAGCTGGGTGGTCTTGGTTCTCTTTCTTTCCCCCTTGCTTTGCATCTGTTCATATTTAGAGGCTGTTCATGGCTGTTTATACTCAGCTGGTCCTGGCGTGCCTCTGGCTCTGTCCTTGGCTGCAGCCATGCTCATAACGAATGCTCTGAGGCTCTGCAGCCAACGCTGCTGCTTCTGCACAGGGTGCTTTGTGTTCTCTTTGGAGTCATACACCTGCATAGTGTCAAACGCACGACTTGCTTATCTCTGCGTGGGAGATGGTGGGTAGGGAGGATGTCTGTATCCGTATGAGGCTGTTGGCACTGGAAGGAAGGCTCAGGAATGAGCCAGGATGGTTTCGCTAGTAGGTTACTGTGGGGCATGAGAAGGTTAAAGCATGTGAGCATCTCAGAGTGCCAGATCTCTGGCAAGATCCCAGGGTGGTGGACAAGTGCTGCTTGGGCTGGGAATGCAGGTCGTGCTCCGGTGGAGGGAGGTGTTCTTAGTTCTGTTCTTGTATCTCACGATCCTCTATTTTTAACAGGCAATTAATTAAATCAATCTTCCCCAAGTCAAGTCTGTTTTGCCTGTGATGGTAACTGATCTCCCTGTACTTATCTCACCCCATGAGCTTTCTCCTCTTGCTGAGAAGGTGTGATGAGAGGGTGGGTTGGTGGGCACCTGGCAGCCAGACAATGCTAACCCACCACCTCCACACCAAAAGCTGCTGCTTTAGGCAATGCCAGCTCTTTTGCATTGTAAATGATCTAAGATGACTGTTCCTGCCTCCTGGAAAAAGCCAGGAGATCCAGAGGTGCTCACCACCCCTGGGCCTTACCTGAACTGTGTAGTGCAGCAGAGAAGGTGGGCAGAAAAGGAAAGAAGAGTGGTGGGTGAGGTGTCAAGGGAAGCTGTCCAAAAAACTCCCACTGGAAATCCAAGTTTGCCAGAAAGAGGAGGGGAGGGGGGAAAAAAGCAGACTAGAAAAAGCTATTTGTTTTAATCCAAAGAGCTTCACACAGTCTGCTTGCTGACACCTTGACAAAGTCCTGCATTAGCCTCGCACTCCGGGGACTTCCCTGGAAGGGCTTTGGTCACTTCAGGAGAGAAGGCAAGGCCAAATGCTGGCCTGGGAAATGCTGCTCCTGGTGACTGCGTCCACAGGAAGCCAGACATAGTTACTGTTGTGTGTTCCAGGACCTCTGTAAATTAAACTGGCTGCTCAGGACCCAGTGTGAAATCGGAACAAAGGAGGCAGGGCTACTCATGGCAAACAGCCATAGTGGTGCTGGACCCCAGCACGGTGGTGTTTCAGGGTATCATTAAGTGCCCAGACCTTGTGTTCCTGATGGTGGAATGAAATGGGATCCCTGTCTGTTCTTTGGGGGCCATTCTCTCTAGCTGCAGCCTGGCCAGTGGCTTTTCTGTGTAACCCTGGCACAGTGGGTATTTCCTGCTGTAGTCACTATGTGGTCTGGGAGCCCCTGCCCATCTGGTCCCAATTAGCCATAATGCTGCATCATCCCGATGCGTGCCTGAAATACAGAGTTATTTGTGATCGTGCCCATCAGAGATGGATGGGAGGGAGCTGAGCAGACACCACCGTTGGGCATCCAGCAGAGGGTAGGGGGAGAACATCTCTTAAAGAAGATGGGGAGGGCTGGAGATGAGATGGGCAGAGGGCGTTGGCTTGGGACCACTTTTTTGTGAGTGACAGGCAGGAGAGTAAAACTGAAGACTTGTAGGAACTCGGTCTACATACTGTATTCTTGGACTTCTCACCCGTGTTGATCAGCCTGTGGCTGGCTATGGTGTACCTCCAGCGCTTGTTCCCATCTCCCTCAGTGGTGTAGTGTTGAGGTGACAGTGCCCTCCTCTGGCAAAATGTGAAATTCGAGGCTCTGGAAAGAGTTCAAAATGGGGACTATGAAGACAACTGCTCCTACAAACACTCCTCTTATGAAGGTGTGTTGGTGGCATAGGTCTCTTTGGGGTGTTCAGAGCCCTGGCACAGGCTGTGGAACCTGCAGTGCAGGAATTCTGCACTTGTAAGAGTTATTACCCATTTTCACAACCGTCAAGTAATGGAGTAATGCTGAGTCCCTCACACTGAAGCTCCTAGAAAGCGTCGATGGATTTTTTGACTCCTCAACCTTTCCATGTTGCACAAATATTTGATATTCTTTCCCCTCTTTTCTTTCAGATCCTGTTTGACCAGGCTCAGAGGTCAGTCCGGCAGCAACTGCACAATTTTGTGAAAGAGTGAGTATTTGTTTTATCAGTTTGGTCTTCAGCTTCTTGAACTTCCATTGTGCCTGTCCTGTGTGCACAGGAAACAGAGCTGCAGCCTCTGCGTGGCTACTGAAGCTCAGAGCAGAAAAGAGACTGAAAAGAGGAAAAGATGTGATTTGTGTGATGACTATTGCTGTTTTCTTGCTACCCCAACATCTGGTGGCTCCGTTGTCAAACAGGTGTCTTCATCCTGTTCCCAGCTCATAGTTAAAGCTGGACATGAGGCATACTTTCAGGTCAGAGCAGAAGATGGCAGATGGGAGGGCCTTTCTTGGTGTGGAGAGCACAGCTAATCATCACTGTGTCTTCAGCTTGGCCACTGGTTCGGAGTTCTTTGCTAGTGGAGAGCAAGTTTACAGTGCCCTGGTGTGAGCAGTACAGAATATTGCATATTAAGGATGTCAACTTGCACGTGGCAGGCCCGAGGTGTGGAAGAACTGGGCCCAGGAAGTTAATTAGATGGGGACAGTGTGTACCTTGATCAGGGCTCTCAGCAGGCTGTCCCCAGCACAGACGTGTAGCATGGGATCCCACCCCAGGTGAATGTAGGTCAGAGAGGCAACCCAGGCCTTGGGCTGTGCAGGAGCAGGTTGCCATGGGAACTGGTAATTGTCCATGAATCCCTCAGCAGCTGCGTGGTTTGCTGGAGGGAGGGGGTCCATAGCTGACCCCCCCCCTTCCTCTTTTGGCCTGGAACTCACCCTACTCCTGCTTTCTCTCTAATCATTTCTCTGATGAGCTCAGATTTAATCTGCTTAAGCCTGGCAGTCGGAAGGGGGAATTTCACCTTCCTTTTGGGTCTGTCATCCTTTCAGCATCTTTGCAACTTACTCTTCTTTTGCGCTTGTACCGCTCAGCCTCTGTGCTTGCGGGCCCTGGTGCTTTCATCTTTGCACCCCTCCTGCCCTTGCCTGGAAAATAATTTCTACACTTGGGACCTTTTTGAATAATCCACCTCGGACCAGTCTGCAACTTCCTGGCTGATGATGGGAGCAAAGGGACACTGGGAACCGTGCCCTTGCGTGGTGGTTCATGTGTATCTGAGAGGGCAATATTTACCCTCTAACCTGCCCTCCCTGTCCCCAAACTCTGAAGGTCTTTGCCTGGTTTATTTACCCAGTACACTCAGGAGAGGTCAGCTTGCCCAGACCGTGGTGTTAGTAGCCAAATGCTCTGTGATTACCTCAGCCCCTTACCAAGGCACAAACCTTGCTGAGAAGGAGGGTTTTATCAGCAAAGTCTTGAGGTTGCAGTCACGCTGCTGCAGCCTGGCTTAGAGCTAGCTGGGAATTCCCAGCAGTATCATACACCTCCAAATTACTGCTCCTTTCCACTGGGGATGAGGAAGCCATTCTCTCCAGTGCTGGATCAAAACCTGTGTAATATTTCCACAACCCTTTGCTGCAAGGAACCCAAAAAGGCAAAAAGTGCCCCCACTGTTTTCCTGTGAATGGAGCTAGATGGCCGTGAAGCAACAACCACCAGAACAGTAATCCAGTCACCTCTATTTTCATTTATCCTTGCTGTACCTGCCCATGGAGGAGGCTCGTGGCCAGAGGCTGATCCATACATAAGTATGTGCAACTTCAAACAGTTTGCCACAGGGCAGAGTTGAGCATTGACTGTCTGTCATGTTCAAACGAGGCTCTTCATCCTCCCTAGGGCAAAGAATAAGTGGATGCTACTTATTTACTAGCAGTTTTTGACTACTTTAAGTTCTAACATTTTATAATTGAAGTAAACAGAGCTTCCCTGGCCAGAAAATAAATGTTTGTGTTTCAGCTGCTGTAAATCAGCATTGCTGCTTTCAACTCCTGAGGAACCAGGACCACTTGTAAGAGTTGATCTTCAGGAACTGCTGTCCTCACTTCTTTGTGGTCATGCAACTCAAATCAAGTCCTGCTATTTAATTGGAAAAGCAATCAAACAAACTCAAAACCCCCTGCCCGTTGCTGTGCCTTTATACTCTCCCCCTGGCCCCTGCAAAACAGATTCCTGATCCCATGTGAACCCTCTAGGCTTAAATAAAACTTTGAAAGTTCATATTGTCCATCATGTATTTCTGAATGCAAGTGTTAATAAGTGTGCATGCTATAGTAAGAAGAAAAGAACAGTCAACTGTCTGGATTTTACCATCAGACAGGAGAGAGTGAGCTAGAGATGCACGTGCGTGGCCTGGTTGCCCTCTTTGAATGCCTTTTCCTGAATTTGAAAAGTAGTGGGTTTTACTCTTAAAGTGAAACATGAAACAAGTGTTTTCATAGGTAGGTTCTGAAATGTTCTGCTCACAACTTAGTCTGTAGGCAATTGTGGACTGTCTTTAGGGCTGGAAGCCATCTGGCCTGACTTTCTGGTTGTTGTCCCTGGAGAATTTGCTTAAGGCTTTGAAGAGAGTGTGTAAGGTCCGATATTTTTTTCCTTGCCAACTGTCTCTAAAGAAGAACTGTCTAGAGTTGATCTGGAGTCAGTCCAGCTGGACACAGTGGAGCTTGGTAGGGTGGGTTAGGATCCCAGTGGTGTCTGGAGCACATTTCTGACTGATCATAGTACACCTGGTGGATCTTTTCCTGCGCTGCTGGTTTCAGCAATATTCTGGCTGCTTTGTAATCATGATTCTCACTGTCTCATCTTCTTTGGGTTCCAGTGACGTCCGGAAATTCAAGGAAACCAAGAAGCAGTTTGACAAGGTGCGAGAGGACATGGAGATTTCACTGGTGAAGAATGCCCAGGCACCTCGGCACAAGCCCCATGAAGTGGAGGAGGCAACAGGCACCTTGACCATAACCAGAAAGTGTTTCCGGCATCTGGCTCTAGACTACGTGTTGCAGGTTGGTGTCTGTGCCCCCAGCTCCGACTGGATTTCCCAGCACAGAACAAGACGTCACGGGCAAATTGCGAAATAATTTACTGCAGGGGATGAAGAAGTGGAGGGATGAGAGAGGGCAAGTAGGGTCTTACAACCGTACATTCCATTCCAACCTGTACTATGCTGTGAGTCCCCCTCGTAATGCTACACTGGTATCTCTAAGCCTGCTAAGAGAAATCAAGGCAGTGACCTGATAGATTAAACATCTCCTTCATTTGATGCCAAATTGCACTCTGGGGTCGCTGCTTGTTGTCAGCCTATGTACAAACTACTCCTAGCAGCGACCTTCATCAGGCCCAGGTCAGAAAATGCATGTATGCTCTTTCCCTTTTTATTCCCCCTGGAACTCACTAGAACTGTCTTCTCAGAAGCTAAATTTCTGGAACTGTTCTTGAATAGTTTGTGGTTTGCTGCTGTGGGTATTGCAGCAAGTTGTTCATCCCTAAATCTCCGTGCCAAAGTGCTTAATGCTGCTGATGCTGATAGTCTCGTCTTGATTCCTTCACAGATCAATGTCCTGCAGGCCAAGAAGAAGTTTGAAATACTGGATGCGGTAAGGGCTCTCTGTGTTTTGCGTGGCTGCTCTCAGTGACTCAATGAAAGGCAGCCCTCTCCATTTCAGGTTGCATGGGTCAACATACTGACTCCCTGGTCTGCCCTGGAGATACTGTCTGGGATTGCTCTGGGGGCTGCAGGTATGCTGACAAGAGGGGAGAAGGAAGGACCAGCAAGATACCCCGTAGGCCAGAACTAGAGGGGACTTTCAGGGGTGACAGACTCTGCTTTTACTGCTTTGTGCTCACAACACGGGTTACCTGAGAGTGTGGAAGTGTGAGAGGAGGAAAGGAGAAGAGGGAAAGGCATCTTATGGATAGATTGATTTGGGAAGAGAAAGGGTTAGACCTTGAAGAGACTTGTTTGTGGGTAATAAGGGATAGGGACTTTTAACACTTGCTTTGTCCCAGAACCTGTTCTGACCTTGCTGTTCTTTCCCTCCCCAGATGCTGTCCTTCATGCATGCCCAGTACACCTTTTTCCAGCAGGGCTACAGCCTTCTCCACGAACTTGATCCCTACATGAAGAAACTAGCCACAGAGGTGAGGAGACAGGGAATATGGTTGACTCAATGTGCCTGTTGGTACTCCTTCACCCCTAAAGGACATTCTCTTCCCTCTTCAGCTACCAAATTTGGTAATCAGGGAGTGGTTAGGGCATCGTGCTTGGTGGGTGTTGGATTAGCTATGCTGTACTGCTTTCAGTGCACACCCAAACACAGCCCTTTTCCCCTCTTTGGGGACTTAGGATGTTAAGCAGGGCTGGTGTAATCCCAGAGCAGAAAAGCAGAGCTGGACAGTGGCTCATAAACATCCTTCCTGACTTTTATACCTGGTGTTCTGCTTCCTGCCTTTAGCTGGACCAGCTGGTGATTGATTCTGCGGTGGAGAAGAGGGAGATGGAGCACAAACATGCACTGATACAGCAGAGGGTGAGTCCTGGCGCTGCAGCTCAGTGCAAGCAGCACTTCTCTCCGTTAGTGTGGCTGTCTGGATCCCACAGTGATTGGGGACCTTGCTGGGTTAGTCCTTCACAGCCTGGAGCAGTAGCAGGAGAAGTTATTGAGATGAGAGTAACCTCCTGGATGCTGGAGGTCTACCCAGGAGGTAGGGCTGATGAAATGCAGGGCGTTCAGCCACTGACACATGCGAATACACAAGGGAGAGGGACGCAGGGAGGACCTCATAGGTCAGGGCACCTGAGTTTTTCTCCCAGCTCTGCCTCCGAGCAGGCTTCCTTCTGTGGTTTCTCTCTCTCTTTGCTGCTGAGGATGTGGGAAGACTCGAAGGTTTGTGTTCTATAAATGGCTGAGACAGAGGAGGGGATGTAGTTGTTTGTAGTCACCTGTGAAAGCAGCTTGAGTGCCTTGCAGAACTGCTTTTGGGGAGAGGCTAGAGCACTTTTCTCCCACCCTTTCTTTTCTCTGCTTTTCCTCTTTTCTCCCCTAGTCTCACATCCTCAAACAAGCTAACTTTTGCCTGGCGAGCCCTATGATCTCCAGCTACTGCAGTATTCACGTGTCCCTTCTGACATTGCTTTGGTACCCATGGACAGGACTTGCTGTGGGGCCTTTTCTTTGTTCCTCGGGGTTCACACTGTCCTGAAGTGATGTTGATGGGTTGTGGCGGGGAGAGAAGCAGGACTCTGTGCTGCCATTAAGAGAGGAGTGTGCTGCAGTGAACTTTTTTCATGCAATTCTGCTCCAAACTGCAGTTCAGATGATTCTTTCTTAGCTCCCATGACATGACCTGGCTACAGCCTTGAGCAGCGTAGCTTTGGGAAGGTCCATGGGGACTATGGTATCCCACTCTCACCTGCTGTAACTGGGAGTAACCACCATGAACTGAGAAGATAATAGGATTTATTCCCACACAATTCTGAGCCTTCCGTAGAGGGGCATTTTTGGTTAACGTGGGCTCTGATTTTCCAGACCATCTGGGAATGATTCTAAATCTGAGGCTTGTAGAAACATCAGCTAATTTATTTTTTTTTCTTTTCTTTCTCTTCATGGATTGCTGACCTGTCCCTCACAGACCCTCCTGCAGGTGAGTGCCCACATGGATTTCCTCCTTCCGGCATCTTCATTGCTCAGAATTAGCACTTTGCTCTGGATCTTTATGAAGTCCTGCCCTTGAAAGCAAAACAGAGCAACCTTGCTGTCGTGTTAGTGCTGTCACTGAGCACTGGAGATGTAATTTCAAAGCCTGGTTTCAAGTGGGTTTGATTTCAGCCTCATCAAAGCTGTTTTCAGTCCTGTGCTGAAATATTTCTGTTCCCTCTACTCTGTATGGGGGTCTTAACTCGGCGTTCAGTGTTGCGGTGGCAGCAGTACTGGGCTGGCTTTCAATGTAGGTTTGATGCCTCGGAGCCTTTGAGGGCCATGGGTCTGGTGGGAGGTGAATGGCTTGTAACAGAGGGCGTTGGTGGCCTTTCAACACACACTCACCCTCTGTGGGCAGAGCGAGAGGGGATTTCAGAGAGCCCTGGGAAACAGCTGTTCATCGACCAAGCCCTGAGCAGGACTCACTGAGGAGCCCGTGTCTGGCAGGCACTTGTGTGGATCGATACTTCTCAACAGGAGGAATCTAAGAGGCTGTTGTTTCCTTCCTAATGCTCTCTCTCAAAAATGTCATAACCCATGAAATGGAAACGTAACCAGATTTGAAAGCTAATGACAGGCATCGCCTGTGAATTGGCCTGTGCGTATGCTCCCTTTGGTTAAGTGTTCTGCGGGAGGGGTAAATCCATTTGTGAACTCTCTGTTCCCCTGGGACCCTGCTGGAGTGATGACTTCATTCGAGGGAGCATGGAAAATCTCTGGAGCGCAGTTCATTTCAGCTAAATCTCTTTACGTGGCTTTGCTGACTGGACTAGCAGGGAATCAAGCAGAGGTCAGGTACCAAGAGGGAGAACGAGCAATTACTCTTCATCAGAACACGTACGCATAGAGCTGGGGCTCTCCTTCTCTGTGCAGAAGCTTGTAAGAGAGCTCAGCATCCCTGCTGCAGGTCAGGATTTAAAGCTTTCTGCCTGCAAATGTTATGAGACTGTTTTTCAGCTGCTCTGAGTCAGAGTTGCTCCTCCCTTTGTGATGGAGCATGGCACTCTGCATCTGGTGAGCATCTCCCCATCTCCAAAGGGAGCACAGCCCGTATTTGAATATACATCTTCATGCTGAGCCCAGAATACCCTCTGGGCTCTTGACAAATTTGGAGATTTAGTTGTGCTTAATTAGAGAGGAGTGGCAAAAATATCC
>JAHREE010000475.1:366963-482108 GCA_033628505.1 Tringa tobata | reverse complement strand
AGTAGAGAAACAGTAACATTTAAACCAGTCTTCCCTCACAGATCCTGACCTCCCTGAATCCTTCCACTGCAGAAAAACCAACAGGCCAGTCTCTGAAAGTGTAAGAATCCAGGGCTGTATATAAGCTTCTTTGCAGCCTTGTGTCTGTTCCCTGGTCCGGAGTTGTGGGGGAAGCAGTTGTGCTCCTGTTGCCTCTTTGCAGGGGGAGGGAGGATGGGGTGCCAAGGCAGAGCTCTCCGCCTCATTTAGTCCAGCTGGTAGATAACAAACTAGGGGCCATATGGCACCTCAACCCCCCAGATTTCTGTGGCTGTGATGGAGCAGGAGTGGAATTAACTGGCCAAAGGGTGGCTGTGCTCCAGGAAGCCGGGGGGAGACAGCCCCTGCTGAAGGCAGATGATCCTGGCCCTGTGAAGGTCAGGGAGGCGTTCGGTGAGCATCTTCCTGTCGACTTGGCTCTGTGTTGCCTGGCTTCTCCTGCTCCCTTCTGTGCCTCCATGACAGCTGTATGATAATTAGCCCTTGCTCTAAGCTGATTGACTGTGAATAGGAGGCACGAGGAGGGGGTAAGCAAGTGGTCCCCCGGGGCCAGCAGCCTTCCTTCGCCTAGTGCCCCTTGCTTCCACAGGAGCCAAGGGCAGAGCTTAGAGCTTCCCAAAAAGGAGTAGGAGGGGTAAAGGAGAAAGGGCTGAAAAAGAAATCCCTCCTTCCCTGCCAGCTCACGGTGCTTAGCAGAGATGCTACTCTAGAGAGCGAGCAGAGAGAGAGGACACACAGAGCTGCTCCCTGCTCGCCAGGCAAGAGCAGCAAAACCTCCCTTGCAGCTGGCACCATGAAGATTTTCGGCAGGCTTGAATACCTCCTGGTAAGGAGACTCCTGCAGGGTTGGCTTGACTTGGGGAGAGAGTTTAGAGGGCCCTTTTCCATGGGGGGGCGAGGATTGTGCCTGTAGGACCTCGTTTGCTGATGTGACCTGAAAGTGAGTGGAGCTTCATTACTGCAGGGAGAGAAAATGTGTTTGGTTCTGGGATGGAAAAGCTCTGGGGCAGGGCGTGGATCTCTGTGCATCATCTGCTGGCAAGCTGCGGAGCGGGGAGATCGTTTGGGGTTGGGAAATTCAAGAAACAAAAGGGGCTGTAGATGGGATTTGGCCAGAATGAATGAAAGCTGCGCAGAACGGGAATGTAGGTGGGGGAGAGCCCTCCTCCAAATTCCATCTGCCTCTGAGGGTCTTGGATTGTACACAGCATATACACAGAGGTAAAAATAGCCAGATAGAGAAAAGCTTGAAATATATTCAGGCACTAGGAGAGAACAAAATGTGCAGGCACCAGTGTTTGTGTGGAAGGGGGGTGTGTGCATCATCAGGGAATGTGAATATTCCTCGGACTCTTTAGAATTCAACAGCCAAACTAGTCACATATCGGTTTTAACTCACCTCCAGGAGAAGTTCTTTTCAATGCACAGATGTATACATAATGCTGTTAGAGTGTACATAATATTATGGTTAAACACTGAGCATCGTTGATTACTTAAGAGGGCACTTTTGGATAAAAGCCTTTGTCTTCTGTGAGGAAAAGCACGTTATCGCATGTGGTGTCGCTTGTCCTAAATGGTATTGATTGAAAATAAAATAACACGGAGGTTTGGTAGTAAGACATGTTTCTCTGAATATCTAAAAACAACTGGGCTGAAATTATTCACTGGCTGTGATTGCCTGGTTTTGATAGTGTTTTCTATCAGTAGAAATCCAAACATTGTACAGAAGAGGACAGTGCTATTATTTTCACATTGAATTGATACACTGAGGGAGCAATGCTATGGCTTTTCGGGGAGGGTGATTGCCATATTGATTGAATTTTAGGTAATTTTAAGAAAGCATTGGTGTTTTAGAGAGAGGTTCTGTTTGTTCTCAGTCAGGTGTTGTGCCCTCTGGGGTAGGGATGAACCTGTAAACAAGATCTTCCTCCTTCAGTGTGTTCCTTACTTAGAAAACTCTCCCCCTCCAAGGATTCCAGGCTGATGAGGGGCATCTTCACCCTTCTCTTAAGTCTGTTCACTGAAGCTGGAGGTTTATTTAATTTCTTCAGCCATTTTCTCTGCATGAAATGCTGCCTTCACAGGAGCAATTGGAAGAGCTTGTCTGGCCTCTGCAATTCAAGCAGTCCCTGTGTGTGCTGTGTGGAGATGGACAAGGGAGTTTTTAACTGAGTGGCCCGCGAGGCTGCCTTTAAATAGGGTTTATTCTTTCTTTCCCCCTTTTTTTCTTTCACAAGTCAGTCTGTCTGCCTGTGCTGGGTTTTTGCTTTCCATTTGCTGATTTGAATGTGTCCACATTAATGTCCTTTTTCACATCCCAATCGACATGTCCCTTGGAATGTGTTACTTCATTGTGGCATTCAGTGTGCTCCCATGGAAACCATTGGGATGTCATTTCCAAAAGAATATCAGTTCCCGGGCAGCCTCGTGTGTAAACTCAGAGTGACAGGACCGAGAAGGAGAGGGGACAGTGAGACAAGATTGGTGTGACTTACTGGAAGTCGGTGAAGCAGAGGGAAGCAGATGATGGCAGAGATCTGGTGTCTTATTTTGAAAGACGTCCGATTTATTTTACCCATGTGTGATCCAACGTGTCCCTGCTGTTGCTGATCACGATCGCGCGTGTGGTTGTAGCCAAAGCTGTTCAGATCCCAATCTTAGGAAGCCTTTTCTGTCTCAAGCCTTTTTTTCACGTTAGAGAGACAATGAGGTGCTAAATGCAGACTTAATAAATCAGTCCCAACTCGTTTAGAGCAGGCTCGCCTACTCTGTGTACATTGCAATGATGGGAAGAATTCAGTAAAAGGTAGTTTATTAAAATCGTGCATTAAAATCTCATATATAGCAGGAAATGGAAAAAGAGGGAACAAGGGAAAGCATATGTGTGCATACCCTGCTTTGGCAAGGGGAATATTTGGGCCGAGAAAGTTACTTTGGATGTTGTAGAGTGGGTGACACGTTCCTTCTCTGCCAGCACCTCCCTGACATCGTGCCTTGGCTCACAGGGCTGGAAGGTTTTTATTTCTTAGTTTTATCTTGAGCCAGACTGTCCACTGCTGCGCTGCGTCCCTTGAAGGAGTCGCAGAGTTACTGATGGCACAGCTGATGATGTGCTTGGCAGGAGCGGTGTCCATCAGCCAGAACCCTCCGACTTACTTCCCAGGACTAACAGAGTCAAAATCTTTGTGTATCAATGAATAGGACAGACACAGGGACACATTAAGGACAGGGCGGGGGATTCATTGTCACACATCTGTGTGTAATCCAGTGGTGGCCACACACTACCAAGATATTTCAACACCATTGGCAAGATGATCTCCTCAGACTATTTCTAAGCCAGCTTTCACCTGGAATCAGGATTCAAAAGATGTTCTCAGAACACTTTTTCCAGAAATTTGTCCTCTTTTCAATGGCAGTGGTAAGAAAGTTCCCTGTCTGGGTACAAGAAGATGATGTGCCTAGGAATCCATTGTTTGAGCCCATAGTTTAAGCTCCCTCTGGTGTGCTGCAAGTTTCACAATTGCACTTGCCATGATTTTGCCTTGCAGCTACTGGAGCCATTTGTGCACATCTCCCTTTTGGGAGAGGAAAAGGAAAAAGGATACTGATGAAGGGCATAATATGGGGATTTTTAAAATCCTCTGTGTTCCTGTACTTCATTTGTCTTTCAATAACTTCGTACCAAAGACTTCAGGCACTTCCAAGCAGAGTGCAGTGGAACGGAACAAAGTCCATTCCTGAGGTTCAGGCTGCTGCACACCCCCAGGGATCAGAGCCAGACTGGTCCTTATCCCTTGGATCTCCCTTGATTTGTACCTGCTTTCCAAATCCAGCTTACAGCTCTGGCTGACGTATTCTGCCCTCAGCTGCCCGGCAGTACTTCTGTTGATAGTAGTTGTTCAGGAATTACACCAGCAGAAATATGAGCAGAATTTGACCTGGGGAAGTTTCCTAAGCAACGAGAGAACAAGGAAGGGGAAAATGTCTTCAAGAGTAACACAAACACCAGCCATTCTTCCCAGCGATGTCTTTGGATGTTTGGACAGCATCCAGATGGCTCCCTGTCATCTTAGCTGTATTTGCGCTGGGTGCTTTTATGTATAATTTTTCTCTTTCTAAAACTGGGCTTGGCACAGGTTAGAATCCTTTCAAAGGCCAGGAACAACTCCACGTGTCTTCAGCTGCTCCGCTTCAGCCATTCGATTTGTAGAGAGGTGTAACACAATACACAGTGAAGGAGGTTAAATTCACACCTGGCTCGACTCCACTGATTTGTAGTGGATTTACTGTAGTGACGCATGTGGCCCATCTGTTCCTCCTGCACTCATCAGCCATACATCCTTCTTACCATCACACTGCTTGGTTATACAAGGGCAGCTGAAGAAGCCAGGTGATTATAATTAGACCCTCCCCCTTATTTTTACCTCTTTCACGAAGTGAGGCAAGGCTAAATGGTCATTTTAAAGATGTGTTTGGAAGGGTTTTCCCCTCCACTTGCTGTGTGCTTTTCAACAAAGCCCGTATTTTTGGCTGTTTGCATTATTTATTATAAAACAGTTCACATTCTCATCAAATTTATAGAGTTGTCACTTTGGAGCAGCTGTACAAAAATCCCACATTCAAATATCTGTGAGTTAGAGGAAAATTCCCTCAAGCCTTTGTTTGCTGTATGTGCATGAAAGGCATCTGCAGAAGAGGACCCCCCCGTGGGATTCACCCTCTTAGGGCAAAATTTGGGGCTGAGCAGACCTCTCTTAATTGGGTGCCTTGCAGCAGTTTCTAGTGTCTAATTGGGCATCACGCTGTCTTTCCAGGGAATGACTCAGTCCTGTCCCATTAAATCTCCTCCTTCTCTATCAGTATTATTCTTATTATGACACCTCCCAGGCAAGCTCGCATCTCTGAACATGAAAATAACTCATCTTAATGAGAGTGAAGTGCGCGTTGCCTGGCAACACAGCATCACAAGGGTCTTCAGATGCTGAGCTGGGAAAGGCACTTAACTTAATGGGGGCTGTTTTCGCTGCACTGTTGTGTCTTTGAACCAAGTAGTAGAGGGGGAAATATTTGTGCTGGAGAGAGAGGGAGGTGTGGGTAGAATTCATCATTAGAGTAGAATGGGCGGGCAGAGAGACAACGTGCCTTAGTTCCCCAGGTTAGAGGGGAGGCTCATTTCGGCTTCGTGACCTGGTTTCTCTTGGGAAAGGGGCAGAGCATTGCCCAGGGAGAAGGATCCCATGCTCTGTGAGAGCAGCTGCTGCTCCCTCTGCGCTGTGTCTTGCTCGCCAGCTGTCAGAATCCATGAGATCTAGCTGGTGAATCAGTGCCAAGCCTGACAAATCAGCTCTGACTGGTGGCAGAGCGGAGAGATCTGAGCGAGCACAGATTGGAGATGGCGTATGGTGATGGCTAATGAAAATGGAATTGATAAGTCTTCCCCTGTACAAATCATCATGCCTCTTTTCCTTGTGTGGAAAGGCTGGGGTTTGTTCTGTTCCTGGCCCTTTGCAGGACGGAGAGGTGGCAGCAAGCAGCATTGCTAACTCACTTGGCCAGTGAAAAACACCTCTATGGTTTTATTTCCTACTGTAGATTGCCCCAAATATTGGGAATTTTTAACCCTCACAATAAGCTACCTGCCTTTCTCCTCATCGGTTACCAGAGGAGGGAAGCACAGCATGTGTGGAACACTTCTCCCAACAATAGGGACAGATGATCATACTGGAATGAGGATAATTCCTGACTGCTATTCGTGGCTGCAGCCCACTAAGGCACAGGGGTATGCTGTGACAGACAGCTCTGCCTGAGCCTGAGGGTCGTGACATAGGTGTTTTTCTCTTCTTGATGCTTTGACGAGGCTCCATCTTAGTCCTGGGAGCGCAGTCACATGAGAGTCTCAGTCTCTTTTTGTTTGCAGGACTTCTCCTACGATGACTCGAAGGTGGAGTTTAATGTTGATGCTCCGAATGGAGTGGTGATGGAAGGCTACCTCTTCAAGAGAGCTAGCAATGCTTTCAAAACATGGAATCGGTGAGTAGCAGCTCATATTCCATTTGGTACTTGGGCTAAGGCTCTGAACACAGCTAATACTGCCTGCACAGGAATGCGCTTCACTTTTAGTGAGATCATAGCAACTGTTACCATCACTGGAAGGATTTTGAGCTAAGTAGTTAAAGGCTAAACAGTTAAATTGAGGTTGGTTTGATAGTTTCTGCATACAGAGATTTTTCTTTTGGGAGCATTTTGCATACCGGTTGAGGGAGGCTGCTCTCCACTCAGCACTGGTGAGGCCACATCTGGGACACTGTGTCCAGTTCTGGTCTTCCCAGCACAAGAAAGATATGGACTTACTGGAGGGGGTCCAGTGAAGGGCCATGAAGATGATTAAGGGGCTGGAACATCTCTCTTATTAGGAAAGGGTGAGAGAGCTGGAACGGCTCAACCTGGAGAACAGAAGACTCGGGGGGAATCTTATCAATGTGTACAAATTCCTGATGGGATGGAATGAAGAAGAGGCAGCCAGACTTCTCAGCAGGGCCTTGTGACAGGACAAGAGGAAATGGGCACATATTAAGAATGTGAAATTTCATCTGAACACAAGAAAACTGCTTTTTTTTGCTGTGAGGATGGTCAGGCAGTGGAGCAGGTTGCCCAGGCAGGTTGTGAAGTCTCCAGCTGTGGAGATATTCAAAACCCACCTGGGAACAGTCCTGGGCAACCTGCCGTAGCTGGCCCTGCTTGAGCAGGAGGGTTGGACTGGATGATCTGAAGAGGTGAAGAGGTCCCTTTGAACCGAAGTGATTCTGTGATTCTGCTCAGAACCTGGCAGCTGCAAGTAAGATCAGCACCTGAAGGTGTGCTGGCATAACTCTGCATCAGAGTAAGTCCTCACCAGGGACTAGTGCAGCCTTCTCAAGACACTAACTTGGCTCTGTGGTGCCAAGTCAGCTCAGAGCAAAAGAGGAGTAAGCATCTGCTTGCTTGCAATGGTGTTTTAAGACCACATAAATTTCCTACCAGCACCTTATAACTTGTGCTGAGCTGGCAAAGCCACTTGCTTTGCAGGTCTTTGATATTGGTGTGTTGGAGACATGGACATTAATCAGTGAAAGAGGTAGATGCTGTGTAGTTTACATAAGTGATTATTGGTTTCCTGTTGAAAACCAAGTATGCTTCTTTCCGTGAAGCTGTATATTCCTCTTAGGCTGTATCACAGAATGAGAGAGCTCCTGTTTTACTGCATCTTAGTAAATGCCAGGGAAAAAAAAAAAAAAAAAGAGGGCCTTCCACAATGACAGAATGACCAGGTTCCATGCAGGGAAGACGGGGAACAATGGAGCTCGAGTCTTGCCCTAGGACAGCTAGGAAATTCATAACGATTAAGAGACATACCTAACACAGCAGGAGACACCATAGGTATCAAACCTGTCTAATGTAGGACAGGGAGATATGTGAAAGTGAAAATATCTGCTCTGCTGCCAGGAGCTGGGAAATGGCTTTCTGTGCACTGACCCTGCTCTTAATAATTTATAAGTATTTAATGTGATAGGTCACTGGGAATGCCAGGCTGATACACCTCCTGCACTAGTCAGGAGGCTCCACAGCTGCCAGAGACCTTGGGGAAAGCGGAAGCAAAGGTTTCATGTTCCAGCCTCGCTCAATATTTGAGTGTTTTGTTTCCCTTGAGATAGTCAATGGGTTTCATACAGGGTTGTGCAAAAGGATTCAAACCCTTCCAGCAAGTTTCTAATGCATGAGATCAATACCTTTTTGACCTACATTTCCTCCTCTCACATAGCAGGGAAATGATACAATATTAAGAGATCTTCTTTTACTTGGCTGTGGGGTGCATTCGAAGTATACATCACAGCAAGGCTGAAATGTGCTGCTGTTAGACTTTAAGATAAATATATGCTAAATGGTTCAGTGCACAGTTTGTGGTGTGCACAGAAACTGCCTGGATTTGCATGGAAAAAAGACTTGAAATTATTAGAGATCTCTGAATTGGTTAGATAACTGATTCCTTATCTCTGAAGCTTCCCCCAGTACTAATGAGATTCCAGGCTAATTTAGTATAATTCTGTTACCCCTCAGGCTCTGTGGTCCCATGAGGGACCTAGTTCTTGCCAAAGAACTAGGTTCCCTGGGAAAATGAGATGAAACAGGATTCTCTTTCTTTTGTCATTGCTGAAATATTATTTGTCCTTTTGTTGTCTTTTACCTCCATATAATATTGTGGCAAACAGAGTATGTAATATATGCTCTAAATAACATCTTGCTGCAAGCCTCTTGGATTCTTCATGCTCAGGTATTCCAGTACCTTCTTCCTGAAGCTTGGTGATGTTCATGGCTTCATTGCCCTCCACGAAGGTGATCAGGTTGCTAAATCTTAGGCTGTATCTTGGAATGAAGAAGTGACTTGGGGGTTTGGATTTAGCATTGAAAATTAAGACACAAGGGAGTTACCTCTGTTACCAGCATCACATGGACCTTCTGTCACTTGTATTTTAATGGTGATTTGTGGCCTCCTAAGAACGTAAACTCCCTTCACATGCATCTGTCCAAACTCTAGCCGTAGGCAACAGGAGCTTTGGCATTATTTGGCCTCTCTAGCTCTGCTGTTCACTTGTTCTGATGTCTGTCTGTCTGTCTTCCTTCAGGAGGTGGTTCTCCATACAGAACAGTCAGCTGGTGTACCAGAAAAAGCTAAAGGTCAGTGAGGCTACCCCGTTTGGCTCATCTGCCGGTGTCAACTTGTCTCTGTCCTGCTTTGCTGGGGACTTCTGTGCCGTGGTGGGGGAGTGGGGTGGAAGGAGTGGGATGGGGAATCAAAGGGACAACAAGCCCATTCAGGCATTACTGTGCTCCAAAGTTAGACCAAACTGAGAACTGAGTGGCAGCAGATGGTATTTGTGGTGATCTAGATTATTCCCATTCAGCAGAGGAAGCTGGTGAAGTCCCCAGTGAGCCTGACACTTCGTGTGCTTGTTGTCCCATGCTTTGATTCTGCCTTACTGCCTTGGAGTTATCGGTGGGCTGGCTCTGCTCTTCCTGGACTCAGCACGTGCTAACCAGCAGGGTTTGGGAAGCAGTTTTCTGAGAGGACTAATTATGACCCAGGTTCAGGGAGCCAACAAATTCACCTGTTCTCACCCTTTCAGGATGTCCTCACGGTGGTGGTGGAAGACCTGCGGCTCTGTACTGTCAAGCCATGTGAAGACATAGAGAGGAGGTTTTGCTTTGAGGTCGTCTCACCTACCAAGTAAGTTTGGTATCTTCCCTGGACCATCCTCATGGTGGCTGGACTTTGCGTGGAACTAGGAGAGATCAGATGCTGCCCTGGGCTATTAAATGTTGATTGGGAGATGCCATTGCCTGTACTCCAGAATCCCGATGAAGTTCCTCAGACATCAGCATAAGCCAAATCTAGGCCACACGTACCTGATATACAGAGTGATGGTGACACTGACAATGGTCAGCTTCTCAAAACAGGTAGCAGACCCGCCTGGAGTTTTTGAAGAGGGAACACCTTTGGCAGTGCAAGCTTCTAGGGTTAATTTTTGCCCCTTTGCCTGTCAAATCATGGTGCTGCCCTCATTGGAATGGTTGTGCTGAGGATGAAGTAGAACAATTTTGACCAAAACATCCACCCTGTCCTTCTGCTCTTTCCAACTCATTTCCTTCCTTCCCAGGAGCTGCATGTTGCAGGCTGACTCGGAGAAGCTGCGGCAGGCCTGGATTCAGGCTGTTCAGGCCAGCATTGCTTCTGCGTACCGGGAGAGTCCTGACAGCTACTACATTGAGGTGAGCGAGGGGGCTCATAAAAGATCCATAATTGTGTCTCAGAGCCCTGATTGTGGGCTTTTGGGCTGTGGCGGGTCCAGTGTGCATGGGTAGCCCTGTTTGGAGATACTCTTCTGCCCTCAAGGAGCTGATGTCAGTGCTAACTCAAAGACAAGATTTGCTCACCAACCATAAGCTCCACTTCTAAAGCCGGGCTGGGGGAAAGGCAAGGCTTTCAATCAGTGGCATCTCCACATTCTTGCTGTCATTGATGTTCCCCTGGGAGGAGCTTGCTCCCTCCCCAGCTGGGACAAGTACAAGCAAGGCACCATGACAGCAAGGAGTTTGCCGGAGGATGGCAGACCCCAGAGCAGGGATGGGCAGCAGCGCCGTCTACTGGCAATTATAGATATTAATTAGGCTTTACCTGGTCCTTTCTTGGACCTGCTCTAATTCATTCTTCTTCAGGTAATGCTCCCTGTTTATGCCTCTGCTATGCAAAGCTCTGGTTCATTCCACAGTGCTTTGCAGAATCCTAGAACCCTTTTTTTTTTTCTTCCTGCAGAGGCTGGACCGAACTGCCTCCCCATCAACCAGCAGCATCGATTCTGCTACCGACTCCCGGGAGCGCAGCGTGAAAGGAGAGAGCATCCTGCAGAGAGTGCAGAGCATCCCTGGGAATGACCAGTGCTGTGACTGTGGTCAGCCAGACCCTCGCTGGGCCAGTATCAATCTGGGCATCCTGCTGTGCATCGAGTGCTCTGGTATCCACAGGTACTGTGTGTGTGTGTGTGTGTGTGTGTGTGTGTGTGTGTGCTCGGCGCTGCCAGCCAGGGATGGATTGCAAGCTCCTGGAAAAAACAGTGGAGCCTGGATTATGACTGACTATAATGTTTGTACAGAAAGATTCCAAAGTAATTGCTGTTGTACCTGTGTGAGCAGGTACATCTGTGTACGCATAAAACTCCCTGCTGTAGCTATAGCTGTACAGATAAATACGTAAGAACTGGATTGATCTTGTTCATCTTTTAATGCATGAGTTCTGTTTTGAGGCACGTAACCATCTCAGTTTTCTTCCTTTCGGATAAATAGGAGCCTGGGCGTTCACTGCTCCAAGGTCCGATCTCTCACACTGGACTCCTGGGAGCCAGAGTTACTGAAAGTGAGTGTTGGCTTTTAATGACAGAGATAGACAAATGGTGGGCATGGAGGGGGTGTCGCTTGGTGGCAAGCTGGACGAGAGGGAAGGTAGCTCCTCACCTGAGGATTTCATTCACTCCCTGTTGTATTGCAGCTGATGTGCGAGCTGGGGAACAGTACCATGAATCAGATTTATGAGGCACAGTGTGAAGAGTTGGGACTTAAGAAACCAACAGCAGGGAGCTCCAGGTGAGTCTGAGCATGTGCTGGTCCTCTCAGTCCTGTGGAAAGCTCTTCATCCACACGGCAAACCCAGTACCCAAAGCTCTCTGGGAAGGCAGATAAAGAGTGTGACTGACCTTCACGGATGGCCCAGACTACCTCAGGTGCACCTCAGTGCCCTCCCTCTGTAGTTAGCCTGAGCTTCACTCTCAGAGAGGTCAGTGGGGCATTACCAGCCAGCAACCTGGTGAAACCCGCTTGGGAACCAGGGCTTGCTGGGTTTCAACTGCTCTGAGACCTTTCAGATGCACGTAACTAAAGCACGTGGTGTTGCCTAGGGCTGAACATCTCATTCCACTCTCAGCTACGCCCTGCACTCCTTAGTTTTGCTTTGAAATGGGAGATATTTGTAGGTTTGAGAAATTCTCCTTTAATATAGGCCTCAAAGTTTTGTAGGACTCAAAGCCACGTTGACGCAATGACCCAGAGCAGCTCCATCTCCTTGTGGCTGTTTGCTTTAGGTGATTCAAGTGACCCCACGCACAGCTTTACGCTGTTCTTTTCTCAGGCAGGACAAGGAAGCCTGGATCAAGGTGAAGTACGTGGAGAAGAAATTCCTGAAGAAGATGCCGAATGGGGAGGCCCTAACAGAGAACGAGCGAAAACCTCGCCGCTGGTGTGTGAAGAAGTGCCAGAGAAACAACAGCACCACGAAAGCACCCACGGCTCGTAGGAAGTACCGCCACGAAGCAGGCAATGCGTCACCAGCCATGTTGTCCTCAGGTGGGCACCTCCCTTGCCCCACTCCCCACACAGAGCTGTGGTGGCCTCCCCACCACTCTTTGTAGGTGTCTACACGCCTGCTCCAATCCCACGAGGCCCTGCCTTTCTCTAGGACCTGCACCCTGCCAGAGGTATAAGCAAAAAATGCTGTCGCACAAACCGTGTTGACACAGGTCCTTAGAGCCATTTCCTAACATTTTCCATCTGTTCAGGGAGGTTCTTATGGCTAAGGGAGGAGATCGTTACACTAGGGTGATCCAGCGACTTCTAAACCTGCTTTGTGCATTTTCTTTTGTATTCCAGCTGCCTGCTTTTTAATATGTTTCAAATCCTTTTATTTTTACCTGCCTGGTCTGTGAGAGAGGCCATGCTTACCAAGGGTTCTGGCTGCTCAGAATGCTCTGGGATGGCTTGGTCTGCAGTGTCTCACCACCTAGAGTCAGCTCTTTGTTGTATTTTGATGGTGTATGTGGGTATGGCACTGGACATCTGGGGTGTGTTGGATATGCCCAGGTAAATACAACCATAAAACTGTCTCATTTGTGTGTTACTAATTATGTATTTCGAAATCTCTCTGTGTAAAACAGCAGTTACGCTGGAGAGGAAGTTCCGCCGAGATTCCCTCTTCTGCCCCGACGAGCTGGACTCTCTCTTCTCCTACTTTGACACTGGTGCTGGCTCCGGCCCACGCAGTAAGTACAAAGAAAGTGTCCCTGCTCCTGGCAGCCTTTCCCTCCCAGCTCTAGGGCATGTGCATTGCACCAGACCCAAGGCAAGGTATCGGCCTCACTGGAGAGAGGGTAAATATTTCAGAAGAGTAATGGGGAGTTAATTGCACCAGCTCCAACCCGTTGCTCTTTTATTACACTTACTATTTTAATATCCTATCCAGTCAGTCCCTGATGTTTGCATTCTGGTGGATGGGATTTTTTTCCCAGCATCTTTTACTCCCAGACTATGCATTCCATTGGCTTTTTTTTCTTGTTTTAGTTTTGGCTTTTTAATTTTTTTTAATTTTTCTTATTTTTTTTAGCAAGTCTTACTGCGGACAATTTTTCTTTTTTGTGTTTGTGACGATGAACTCCCCCTCATATTCCGTCCACCTTCCTCTAGGTGCCAGCCACATCTCTATGCAGCATCCGCTAACAGGTGGCCCATGGAGTGGCAGTGGCATTGGTCCCGGTGGGAGCGGTACGCCGTTCCTCCTGGACGGAGGTAAGGTGACGCTCTGGCAGCTGGCAGCAAAAGAGACACCCAAATTTTACTTGTTCCAAACCAAGCTTCAGAGGCAGTTGTGTATTTTCTTTCAGCCGAGTGATTGGAACCCGTGCGTTGCCGGTCCCTTGTGGGAAGGACAGGCTTTCCCAAGGCAAAAAGCTTCCTAGGGTTCCCAGGCAGCAATTTACTACACCATAAGGGAACAGCTGTCCCTCAGATGAGATAAAGGATTCAATCCCGCGCAGGTGGGGTCTCATGGCAAATAGGAAGTAAGAAGTGTTTACTTCAAACGCCCCACCTCTGTCACAGAGTAGCCGTGTGGTCCCTTGTCATACTTAGTTGAGGAGTGATAATTTTCTCAAACTTACTGGCTCAGTTGCTTGTTATTGTATGAACTCATGAGAAATATTTGTGGTCCTGAGTCAGCCCAGCAGAAAATCACAGACTTTCCTATGAGTACATGTTATCTCTTGAAACCGGTGAAGAAGGGGCTTTAGTGCTTGTCTGAATCTGTGCCTTAAGGGCTCTTCCAGTTTGAAGGAATTCAGTGTTATTAGTCAACAGAAACAATACTTGTAGAGGCAGGGTTTCAGATTTATTCACCAGCCTTATCTTGCTCCTGTAGAAAAAAACAGGAATTTTATCACTGATTCAGTAGGAACAGAACTGGGAATTTGACGTATTAATACTCTTGTGACAGGAGCCAGATCCTCCTTTCTTGCTTTGATGTAAATCTAGAGAAGTGCCACGTGGCCTCATTGGAGTCGCGCTTTACTTGTACTGAGGTCTGGAGAGCAGTGTCTCCCCGGGCAGTGTGTTTGCTTTCTACAAAAAACAGCAATGATTTTTCTGACCACGAATCCAAAAACAGATATTCATGATACGTGCCACTATGAAACCTTCCTGTTGTAGCTTCATTATCTCCTTTGGCCGTGGGACTTGTGGCTTTGGCTGAAGGATTACTTGTGAGCCATGATTTCAGGAGCACTTATTTAGAGACTGTTCCTTACCTGGGATCCAGCTGTAGCTGCTCTGACAATTTCAACAGATGGGCTGTAAGGCTGAGGTGCCTTGTTCTGCTCTGCTTTTCAAGGCTCAGATCTTTTGCTCTTTGCAGAGATTACTCAGCTCATAATTTAGAAACATTTTGTCAGCTACAACCTGACTTATTTTCTTTCTAATCACAGTGACTTAAGGATAGGTTTTGGGGTAGACCATGGGGACTTAACCTCTTGTGTTCTGGGAGGACAGAGATCCCCAGCACTTGCAGTCGTTGGGAATTTAATAGCAGCAAGAAGCTGAATCCAGCCAGAGTTGCCAGGGGGACCGGGCATCCCTCAGGATGGAGGTGACATGCCATCCCTCTTCCTGCAGGGGCAATTCCTACATGTGCTTCCTCCCTTCTCTCATTTTCTTGACTGCTTTTGGGTGAAGGCTGGAGAAGGCACAGAGTTGCTCTGCCACTGACACCTCGTGTGTCCTTGGGCAAGTTGCTTCATCTCTTCATGACTCCATTTCTTGTACGTAGTGAGCTGTAACACTGACCAGCTGAGCAGGGAAGGTGGGAAGCACTGTGGGGACAGGGAAGGGATGGCTGTGAAGGTGAATAAGCCACTGGACAACGCTTTAAGCATTTGGCTTGAGATACTCACTGTTGATGTTATTTACCCAGCCATGGTCAATAACCTGGCACAAGAGCAATGCATTAGCAAGTGCCCCAGTGACAACTGAAAAGCCCTGGGGAGAGCACGGATAGAATAGAAGCTGAGATTAGTGGTAAAAGCAGAGGGGTGTCTTTATTTGCTTACGACACTGCATAACCTGCCGCAAAGCTGTCTCTGCTGCTGCTCTGCTCCAGTCTGTCACGGCGTCCCTCATGGATTGCAGCGAGGGTTGTCCTCAACAGCCCAAAGTTCCGTGGCCATGTCAGAGCATCCCTGCATGAAGGGCAGCGCGGGGACACGGACACCAGAAAGCTTTGCAATTTTTCCTTGGGCAGTTTTATTGAGCGGGGCTAAAAGGGATAGCGGTCCCCCTCTCCCTTGCCAGCAGTGTCCGGTGCAATGTGTGTGTGACGTTCTGCGCAGCCCTTTTTGCCCCCCCTGTGGTCTCAGCTGTGCCCGGAACTGCAATGCCTGGGTATTAAAATGGGCTTGGTTTGTCTTCTGTTGGCCCTGCAGGTCTGAGCAGTGACAGTGGACTGGGAGGAAGCACCGACGGCAGCACCGATATCCTGGTGTTCGGCTCGGTGGTGGACAGCGTGACAGAGGAAGGTGGGTGTCACAGGCTGCTGATGGAAGCGTGGGGAGGTGGCTAGTGCTAGGGCAGGATGGGTGGTCAGGAGGGTCTGGGGACAGGAGCAACAGGAAACATAAGAAATTAGAAATGGGGAGCTTTTGGATAATCTCTTTCCATCTTTTTTTTTTTTTTGCCTCTTAGAGTGTGAGGTGTCAGAGGAGTCAAGCGGCGAAGCAGAGATTGAACAGGAGGCATCAGATTTGGAGGATCTGAGGGAGCTGCATCCTGGGTTGTTGATCTACAAGGCAGCGCAAGCCCGAAACCTGCCTCTTATGGCAGAAGCACTCGCACACGGTGCTGAGATCAACTGGGTGAACGATGAAGATGAAAACAAAACGCCTCTGATTCAGGCTGTGGTGGGGGTACGTCGTGCTGGGAGGCCACGTTTGGGAATGTGAGGTCTTGACTTTAGTTCAGAGAGCACCAACGATGGGCAATTTATGTGCTCGTGCATCCTCTCGGTACTGCCGGCTGAATTTATTTAGAAATTCCCCTTTGCCTTGGCAGGGTTCCTTGATAGCCTGTGAATTCCTGCTGCAGAACGGGGCGGATGTTAACCAAAGAGACAGCCGAGGCCGAGCTCCCTTGCATCACGCCACGTACCTGGGACACACTGGGTGAGTTCTTTGCACGATGCTGTGATGTTCCCCATCACCCCTGGGACTGAAATTCAGCGTTAACGCCGAGACTCGTGGGGTGAGGTGGGCAAAGGAGCTGGGTTTTGGTGCGTTGGTTATTTGCAAAACTTACCTTTTTATATCATATCAACAATTTGATTATCTTAAGGATAATTGCCCCCGTGGTGGTACACCCATTCCTTTCTCCACGCCACCGCAGCATTTCCTGGTTTCTTTAGACCAGTATAAGTGAAGCTGTGCCTGCCCACGGAAGGGCAGTGCCCTCTGCCTGCTTCAGGGTGGGGTTGGGGAGCTGGAATTCCTGCTCTGACGGTCTTTTCTTTCCCTTCTACAGTCAGGTCTGCTTGTTCCTCAAGCGAGGGGCGAATCAACACGCGGTGGATGGTGACGGGCAGGACCCGCTCAGCATTGCTGTCCAGGCGGCCAACGCAGACATCGTCACCCTGTAAGTGCAGCCGGGGCTTCCCAGGGCACGTAAACGTGTGAAGAGCCACCAGGGAAGGAGTAACCAAACCCCTCTGCCTTGTGCTCTCTCTGTTTTCGCTCTAGGCTGCGTCTGGCTCGAATGAACGAGGAAATGCGAGAATCAGAGGGGCCCTTTGGACAACCAGGTCAATATCCCAGCAACAGCCCTACTGAGCTGCAGTACAGGAAGTGTATACAGGAATTCATCAGCCTTAATATAGATGAGTGTTAGTGACAACTCCCCCACCTCCCCTTTGCTGTCTTGAAGCTGGGCTGAATTTCTAGAAGCCCTGAGAAAGCCCCATCCTTGGTATACTGGTGTTTCTTGCAGACTGGTCTGTTTTTGATGCCTGCACATAGAGGTTGAGACGCACACGGGAAGGAAAAGGGCTCTTTCCTGTTGGCGTTGAGTTCTCATGCTTGACTACTGGATGGTTGATTTTGTGTAGGAGACTCCTAGGGCATAACCACAGACCATGGCGTGTGGACTTGAGTGTGTGAAAAGTATGGGAGATGAGTTTAGCATTTAAAAAAAAAAAAAAAAAGGGAAAAAGAAGAAAAGGAAACCCTCTATCACCAGGAGAAACCCACCAACGATACGATCAGACGAACCTGTCTCTGCTTCAGTGTAGTTACCGTGCACTGGGTTCTCGTCTGAACACTTTGGTTGGAAGGGATTCTGACGTGGAGCCCTCCGTCCTGGCAGCGTGACCAGCAGCCTGCTCTCTCCTGGGACTGCTGCAGCATCTGGGAGCTGCTGGGACCAGTTTAAAAAACTTAAAAAGGTGACCTCTAAGACAGGAACAGGCTGTTTTGTGGGGCAGAGATACTCTGCTCCAGAAGGCACAAGAGAAAGGGGTAGGATTGAGAGCGATGGCTACTCACCTTAATTGCTCTCAGGACTATACCAGCCACGCTCCCCTTTTTTTTTTGCCCTTGGTGGTTAGCTGGTCAAAGCCATAGCTCACCTGCTTCCCGGGCCAAGCTGTGATCTGCACGGTTCCGGTGTTACGGAAGCAGCAGGGCTAATTTTCTTTTGAGGCTGGGAGAAGCTTGTCGCTGGCGATGGGCTTTGTGTCAGGGAAGAGAAGCCACATCCGACCCCCGCTGCCGGAGCGGCCGGCTGCACCGTGCCATCTGACTGCCGTTCCGTTCCTGGTGGCTTCAGGTTTCTGACTTGGCATCTCTGCGAAGGAGACTTCCACTTGCATGTGTATCCCCCCGTGCTCTTCCCCCGCATGCTGAAGCATGTGAGTAGGGCATCTCAGCAGCTGGCCCCGGGGCTGTTCGGTTCCCCGCTTCCAATGACGGGCAGAATCTTCTTTTTATTTCCTTTTTTCTTGTATCGTTCTGGAGCGGGGGAATGTGTTTCTACTCGGAGCATTTTGTGGCTGTGTTTCTGGTCTGTGTCGTGGGGATGGTGGGGCCGTAGCTCTGCAGAGGTGTAGCCCTGTCTCGGGAGGGCTGACAGAGCACACCTCCCACCGGCGGGCTGGCCTCTGGCTGGGGGCTTGGATACCAAGCGAGGGGTGCTCCTGGAGGAGCCTCTTCAGAACACCCTCAACTGCAATTGATGTCGGAGCTATTTTTCAGGTCCACGACTGGCATTGAGCCTGCGGGGGCACCCGGGCTGCTGGCTCTGGGGCTGGGCCATAGTGCCTTACGGGATCTCAAGGGGATCAGGATCTGGCAAGAACACCGGGCAGAGTGCCCCATCCTCCTGCATTACATCAGCAGTGAGACACAATCATCATATTTTTCATCCAATACATATTTTTCTTCTTTTTTTTTTTTTTTGTATCCTGGCTGCTGTTGTGCTGCAGCCCTTAGTGGATTAAAAAAACCTCTGCAGGTTTGTTTCTACTGATGTAATTGTGTCCTCGGATACTGAATTGACAGTGACCCAGCTCTTCACTCCAGATACTGCCCTCGGAGATGAACCAACAGCACTCACTCTCCACCCACACATCTAAAAGAAACCCCTCTTAGTCTCTTGCAGGGTGTCCCCTCGGTTCCAGGGAGATTCCCCACATCCTTAGCAAAGTGCTGTCCCAAGTTTTGCTGCAGCCAGATCACACTTTTCTGTCTTGAAGTCCATCTTTGTCTTGTCGCCTTCTCCTTCTTGTTCCCTTTGGAGCTTTGGGACACGCGGTACCAAGTGTCAAGATCTGATCTTTGTCCCAGCTGAGTGTTGGGAATCTGGAATGGTCCCAGTGACCGCGCTGGAGCTGCTCTAGATCAATGGTAGGGTGAAACCTGGCCCCAGGGCTTCCTCTGCTTCCCTGGGTAATGAACAATCTCTTTCCACCAATCTTGGAAAAGAAAAATGAATGAGCTTGGCCCCATTGACCTTTTTATCATTGGCAATGCCTTTCCCAGCTTTTTCTCCCTCACTTTCCCCTCTCTTTCTGTCCTGGGAGGCCAGTGCTCTCTGCACCTGAACCTGAGCATAAACTCCTGCCGTGTGGGGACCTGCCAGGTCACTGGAGGGACAGTGCTTGGTGTGTTCTCCTTCTTACCTCTTCAGTACCTGCTCTGAGCCTGTCCCGGAGTCTCTGACCAGGAGATAGTCCCTCTGAACTCTTCTCTGAGTAGGACATGCCCGTAGCAGTTGGCAGAGGGCAGGTCACTTGGGCTGGATTCGTGTTCCCTTCGGTGGCAGCACCCTCTGGAGTGACTGAGGAATGCTTGGGGCATAAAATGCCATCCTCTGAAATGGAATTGCATCCAGGGACACTTGGGGTATACAGATCCTTCATTCAGAGGATGAGTTCTTTGTGTTCTGGTGCTGGCTCCCACGTGTGACTCCGGGGTCGTACCACTGAAGGCAGAGAGAGGGCTGACTCCAGGCCTGTACCCCTGGAGTGACAGCAGATGCAGGCAGATGGGTGCTGTGTGTACCTGCTGCTGCGTGGTCTCCTTCAGTCTCAGTTTAACACGTCCTGGGTTAAACATCCTTCTTCCTGCTACCCATGCGAAGGGCTAGCTGGCATCACTGCCCACCTAGCACTTCTCATGCAGGATTACAGAAGGTGACCACGTCATGTTCTCATGGAGCTTCGTCTTTCTGTCCTTTGCATTGGATTTCATCTTCTTTCTCATCCAAGTCACCCTAAATTTCCCTGAATTCCCCGCTGAGCAGGGTGATGCCTTCACTTGTGTGTCACTGCCCCATTTGACCTCCCTTTCTTCTCAGCTGAGCCCACTTCAGCCGGTGGGAGTTTTACCCCGAGCGGGGTCAGGAGAGGTCTGAAGTCTCAGAAACCATCTGTGCCAAGTGCCCTGCAGACCCCACCGCTCTGCATGGAGCTCGGATGGGCTCAGATGCTGTTGTCCAGAGATTGGGGTCGTGGTGCTGAGTCTGCTGGAAATCCAGCAAAGCCCTTAAACAGGCGGCTGCCGTCAGCAGGACGGTGCCGTGCTCACGGAGAGGTCACACATCCCACCCCACCCCATCCAGAGCAGCACAGGAGCTCGGACCCAGCCATAGAACTCGCTCTGCTTCCTGGGCTGGGAACCGGGTGGTTCTCCGTAATGAATTCTCCTTGGTTATCCCATCCCCCTTCACGCTGATCTGCTTCAACTGAGATATTTGTCAGCGCTGACGTGCCCTCGAGTTGTGCCCTTTCCTAGAAAAAGGCCCCACTTCAGTCAAAGCTGGCACCTTTCAGGTACTTCAACGATCCAGAAAGTGAAATAGATGTTTCACCGTTCCCATGGTCCTGCTCCCAAAATGAATTCCAGCCTGGTCATTATTTAGCCATGTTGGTTGTTGTTTTTTTTTTTTTTTAAATGTACAGCAACTTCACCCTGGTTGGTTTTCCAGCTTTTCATGAGAAATTAGAAAGGTGAGTGATCCCTTCTGTCGGGCAGCGAGAAGGGGAGAGGGGGCTCCCACTGCCGGGCTTTTGATTTCACCGTCAGCGTTTTAGTGGCTCATGAGAAAAACACAAAAGTCCTGTTCAGCTCCTTCCACTGAGGCTCAGACTCACTGCTGAAGTACATGAAGTTAAAGCCTGTGTAAATACTGACGCAAAAAGCAGTGTCTTGCAAGACAATTGATCTATTTAACATGTATTGGTACTTTATTTAGACTCAATGTATAAAGCAACTTTGTGCACTTTTCCTACATACAGTATTGGGGGGGGGAGGGGGGAGTTATGTTCTTTTGTTATGGATTTTGTGCTGTCTTTTTTTAATCGGTGAAATTGTTAAGTATTTAATTTATTATTGATGTGCCCAGAGGACTAGTGCAATTTTTATTCAATACAGTTTGTCTCTATTTAATGTCAGGATTTTTTTGTAGCATTGTTAGGGAATAGTTTCCAAAACCTGCCTCTTTTCTACCCCCCCCAATTTTCCTTTCTTTCTCCTCCCCCCTTTTCTCTTCGATTTCCATTCTACAGATCATGAAGGCATTAAATGCCTTTCATTTGAAATATAATCAAACACTTCAGTACATCCTCCAGTTTTTAAAACAAAAAGGTTTTCCAGGAAAAAAAAATGCTGAGGAGGCACTTCTCAATGTTTTCTGTGTTTCTTTGATTATTTTCTTCTGCTGGGTGTGTGTGTGTGTGTGTCTGCTTTGAATTTGGGAGGGGAGAGTGGGGAAGTTGTACAGAAAATTGGTTTTCAGCAAAGTAAATGGCCAGGCAGGCTCCCAGGAAGACTAGAGATGGAACAATCTCTTTGTTTCCTTCTTGGAACACGGCTGTATTGGTGTTGTACAATCTTATTTGAAATACCTGACACCAAAACTACTCTCTTTTCATTCTTCCTTCCCTTTCAAAGCGTGTGTGTGTGTGTGTTGTCTACATGACAGTAACTTGGTTGTGACCACAGTTAATGGGGAGATTTGCCTTTGTCTAGAAAGCAACATGCCAGGCACTGCCAAAACCCACACCCATTGCCTCAGCCCTGCACAATTCTGGCATCTTTTGAGGTTTTTTGAGATCGGGGTGAATATTTACATCCCTGCCCTACCTTTCGTTTGACTTGACCCAAACCCTGTAGCCAAGTGCCTGGACAGGTTGTCTGGGTTTGAATCTCTGGGCTCTGCCACGTGTCTCCGATTCCCTCTCCACGTGGCATCCAGGGAAAGCCTCAGGTTCTTTTAATATTGTTGTCTCTGAGCTGGTCTCTGCCATTTCTTTGAGCAGTCTAGAGGGAAAACATGGATTTGGAAGAATTTATGTCTTTAAAGAAAAAGAGCTGACAAGCTGAGACTGCTGTGATCAGCGTAAAATGGATCGGTAACATCTCAGACCAGCAAAAATGGCCATTATTTATGCAAGAGAAAAACAGGACCTCCTCAAGCAATGCACTGATTCACTCCTTGTCCTGTGGCCACAGCCCAGCTCTGGTCTTCTCCTGAGCTGCTCTGTTGTTCCTGCGCTGCTCGACTCTCCCCGAGCCCCCTTCTCTCCTCACGGCCCGAGCATTATTGCTTTCAACCAAAGACAAAAAGGATGGACAGGATTCAAGTGTGATATTATTAAACCATGGGGTTGGCTGATGAGAGGCGTCCGTGTGTGAGTGCGTGTGCGGTGGGGGGACAGGGGGAAGGGGCGTGGGGAAGGGACGGTGCAGGAGAAGGGAGAGTGGAAGTTCTGAAAAACAAGGCTTTTTCTTCGAGATTCTGAAATCCCCAGTGCTGTTTCCATAGGAATGTGGTTCGTATCCCTCTGCCTGCTGGAATGGGGCTGGGGGTGCAGCCCCTCCGCGCGGTGGGGAAGCGGAATAGCTGTGGGGAGGGGATGAGGGATGGAGGTGGGGAGTAGCCAAGAGGCTTCCCAAGGCACGAGGAGCCCGGGGAGTGTTTGTAGATCCCCCAAATGGATAATCCTCCCTCGCTGCGGGGTCTCACAGGCTGGAAGCCTTGCAGGGAGAAAGCCCAGCCAAGGGGCTTCACGGCAGAAGCCCCCCCACCTTCCTATCCAAACAGCACAGAGAGAAAGACGTTCTTTAGCCAGGTCAAAGCTGCTAATTGTGGTTAATTAACACGGCTCTGTTCCACGCTGGATGGCTGGGTGGCTGTCCCAGGGGCTGACACTGCTGTAAATACGCTGTAACCTATTAACCTCCTTCACTTGCCTGCTTTCAGTACGACTTTGTAACACGTTTTTTAATTCCCCCCTTTCCCTACACAGCCTGTGCTGACTGTAACTACGGAACCAGATACTCTCTATGTTATTATCTTTGTACAATTTTAAAACTGTTGCTGTGGTGTCTGCCTTTCCCCCCCCTCCTCCCTTCTCTTCTATTGTCTCTTGAAACACTGTTAATAAAAATCTAGATAAACTCCTTCCCTCCTCCTTCTTTGGCTTGATTTATTTATTGTAGGGTTTCTTGCCTCGTTGCCTGTATTAACTGGATCTAGAAAAACATCCCCTTTTTAACCTGTTTTCCTTCTCTGCAACCCACAGCTTGAATTTTATGGCAGTGAATAGATTTGGGATGCCACATAAATACTCCGTGTTTTTCGTTTGGGTTTCTGTGACGCCGTCTTGTGATAAGGTGATGAATTTCAGGGTTGATTTGGAAGAAGGCTGGGGTAGAGGTGACAGGCTCAGATCACAACCCCAAGCCCCCCCAGTTCATGTTTCTTCAGAGAACCCGAGTCAGTTAATGCTCTGTCCGTGAAAGGAGACCTTGCACTAGATGAAAACTATCAAATCCTCCTGCACGTGGACCACGGCTTCCCACGCGTGGCAGTGCCCTCCTCCCCACCTTCCTTCCTCTCATACTCTCTGTCTGTGGCAGAAAAAAAATAAAAGAAGAAAAGACACACTGGCCTGGCCTTGTGATTTCTACTGTGCTTAGCACAGAAAATAAATGCAGAAAAAGTGTGGAATAACCTCTATTTTTCCCCTAGAGGGACAAACGGGTCCTGATTAATGAATCCGGGCAGGCTCCTGAGCTCAGGGAGGGAGTTAAACAGGAAGGATGCTCTGAAACCAGGAGCATTACTGTTTTTTAAGGCATTTATGGAAGGAGAGCTGGCTGCTCTTACAGAAAACGTGTAAGCCCAGAGCTCGGGAGACACGTGGCTTCACCCCACCCCGATACTGACTCCCCCACCCCCCTGTGCTTTACTGCCCCTCTGTTTCTGTCTAAAACGGAGCCTGTGGCCTCCCCAGGGTGAACACACTGGAGACTGGAATGTGATTACAGAAACCCAGCTCTCCCAAAGATGCTCTCTTTCTTTAGATAATGAGGATTAAATCCTGAAATATCTTCCAAAATCTGGGACTAATGCTTTACTACAACAGGAGGATTCCTGTTAATTGGAGTTATATCTTGAGTGTTTCTGGAACAAATACTTCACGGGTGTGCAGGAGGGTTGGTGATCTCGCTGAACAAGGATAGTTTCATGATTTTACCAACATGGTCAGGAGGTAATAGCAATTCTCTGTCCCGCTGCTTGAGCCACCATCCCACCAGTGTCAAAACTAAGGATCAAAGAGGAGAAGTCGTGGATGTTTCCTGGTCTCTGCACCAGAACTCGGCCAATTCAGCACTTGCTTACCTGGAGAGAGGGGTCTTTATTGTCCTTGTGGAAAATCCACCTGTTTTCTGTACAGTGTGTAAGTGGAGAAGGGTGTTTGGGGTTATTTTCTTCTTCTCCCAGAAAGGGAGCGTGTTTTATTTAGGGAAGGTGGGAGGAATAGGTGGGGGGGGAGGTGTCCACAGGACAGCACTGGGTGTGTTGGTGTCCACAGGACAGCACTGGGGGGGCAGGGGAACAGGCTGAGTCCCACCAGTTCAGGAGGGGCCCGAGTGACTGTAATCACAAGCCACCAGGTAGGTCAAGCTGGGTTTGTGGCAGGCACTAAACTGTACATTTCCTGAGCGTTCCTGGGCCTGAAAATCAACAGACCCTGATCAAAGCCTGTCCTGGCGATAAGGTTCACGTTACACGCCTTTGCCACCTGCATGTGAATAATGCTGAAGACTCCTTTTCTCATGACCTTTTGGGCTGGACACTCTTTGTGTAGTGCAAAGAGACAATTCTCACCCCCCAGTGTGCTCACCCATCAGCTGGGGTGGATGGGGACACCTCAGAGGGACTGTCCTTTGAGCTTGCACTGGAGGAGCAGCTGGAGGAACGCTCCTTGGAGGATCTCCCAGGCTCGGGAGGCTGCCAGGCCAGTGAGGGGACACCCCAAGCCCCCTCTGTCCACCCTCAGCCAGCTGGACACACACTCAGACCGCTCTCCAGCCGAGTTTGTGAGGAAATATGAAGTTAGAGAGGGTCCTGCTATGGGCCTGCCTGTGTGGAGCCAGGTGTTGGTATTAGCTTTTCCCTCTGCACGGCACCAGCATTGACAGGAGACATCCCTTGGAGCTACACAGCTCGTAGCAGCTGGGGATCCTCCCTCTGGGTGTCTCTCCAGGACATGTCTTCTGTCAAACGCAGGGGACAGGAGGTCTGTATGAAAGACCAAAGGCAGCTGCACCTCTGTCGGTGAATACCTGGGATCTTTCACTTATCTCTTCCCCTGTGGCTACGTGGGTTCATCACCAGGTAAAAACGAGCTCGGTTGCTCAGCCCGTGGCAAAAATTGCCCGAGAACATCAAGCGGCAAACGTACAAGCAGAGATCTCATTAATGGGATGCAGGTGCCTAATTATCTCTAGAATTGCAGCCTAAACCTGAAACCATTCCTGCATCGGGGGAGATGCTATCACAGAGCTGCTGTGGGGACACCTGAACTCTTTGCCTTCCCCCGTGGTTCGAGCAGGGCCTGGTCACGGAGAGTCACTGTCATCTGAGAGTGCCCTTCAACAGGCTGTTGTGTTGTCCCAGCCTGACGTTGTACCTGCCACAACAACCTCTGAAAAGTCTGGCTGCCAGAAGAGAAGCCAGATAAGCAGTAAATTACCTTATGTCTGGTCCTGGCTGAACAGTGTCTCCAGCAAACCAATGTCCAGCCCTGTGGGAAGCTCTGCTGGTGCCCAAGTGGCACAAGGAAGGTCCTTTGCGTCTCAGAGCACTCTGCTTCCAGAATAGCTCTCCTTCAAGCCTTAAAAGTCTCTCTGCTGTCTCTTGGGCTCTGGAAAAAAGTAGCAATAATATTAAAAGGGAGGAATTATCCGGATGAGAGTCACGAGTTCTGAGAGAAAATGGCCTGATGCGCCGTGACCTCCATGGGTGGGAAGTAGCAAAGCAAAATGAAAACATTGGGACTAATGCCTCTTCCTGTGTGTTTTTGCAGGAGATGCCACCTACCTGGACATCTTCCGAGAGTTCTCTCACATGGCTTCCAACGACCCTGAGAAACTCAAGAGGAGGAGCCTACACTTCAGCCATTCCTGCAGATAGTCCCATCCATCCAATCCATCCCTCCTCCCTCGGCCGAGACCTCCTGCTGGAAGGGCCACGATGGTGGAGACGTCTGAGGGGGAGCTCTGCTGCTGAAGGAGGATGTTCTCTGTCCAGACGTGGTTCTGCTCGAAGCCTGTGTGTCCCCCGGTGTCTGCTTTTGTGCCCTGGCGGGGAGGTGACAGCCTGTAGGCCCAGGTCCCACAACTTGCAGCACCTGAATGCAGTTTAAAATGAGTTAAGCTGATCTTTTAGCCCCCATTTCCCCTTCTAAGTTGCTAATTCTGGGAAAGTCTCCCCTTTCTGGCTGTGTGCAAACAGTTCTGCAGCACCTGCCCCTAAAATGAAGTACAGGTAAGTGGTCGTGAGCACTGAGCATTCCAGGAGGAGGACAAGCCTGAAGTGCTCGGAAAAAAAAACAAGGAAAAGGGAATGTCGTGGACTTTTAGTTATGCCACGTTGTGGCAGTGTCCCTGGAGCCAGTTCAGCTCACGAACAGATGGCACCGGCCACCTGCCGTGCCCTGGGGTCCCACCAGCGTCCCACCACGGTGATGGGACATAATTCCAGCAGCACAAGACCCTCCATGCACAGCTCTTGAAGGAGAAAAGCCCCCCCCCAGGACACAGCACTGCAACACCACCACGCCGTGGGGCTCCCAGTCCCAACCAGTCCCCTCCAAAACCTTTGGCAAAGTGTTTTGTTGTTTAAACTCACATCTTAAGAGACACCTCCACCCCCCAGCGCTTTGGTTTGACAAGGACCAGGAAACAACACGGATTCCACGGGGATGGAACCCTGAATCCAGACCCCAGCTCCCTCCCTCGGGGGTCTCCGTCCCCTGCTCTTGGTGCATCTCACTGTGAGGAGAGTTGAACTCTTCCCCAAGGCACGCCTCTCAGTATTATTTTTTTTTTGGTCATTTTTATTATCGTATGTCACAGTTAGCACAAATAATAAAAGGTTATGTGTGGGCTATACAGGTATAGGCACCATGACAGAACAAAGTGTATTGTCAGAATGATATATATGAACTACGACGCGCTGAAATGTAATATATCTTATGGGAAAAGAAATGTATTTTTTTGAAAAGGTGAGAGTGAAAAAAAATCTCACATGCAAACGGTATCTATGAAGGGAGAATAAAAACAGGAAATGTTTTTTAAAGTCACACATGTTTCTTCATTCTTTCTGACTCTAGATCTTTACAATCCAGAGAAGCTCTTCAGTATGAGGAGGTTTAAAATATGATATTTATCTGGCAGAGGTTTATGGCTTGAAAAGGGGAAGGTGAATGACCTTTTCCCCAAAGAGACGCAGGATTCTGACTCTCTTGGTAGCCCTTCTCTTTTATCTGATTAAGACAGGCTCTAATTTCTTTAATGCTATTAATGAAGCACACTTTCAGCGTGGCAGCATAATAGATATCTCAGCCCCCGGCCCCGCAGCCCGAGCAGGGAGCTGGGCTCTGGTTTGTACCTGTCTCTGGCACTGTTGTGGGATCCTGAGCAAACCAGTGACTCCCAGTTGGGCCTCAGTTTTCACTCCAGAGGGGAAACGCACAGCTCGGAGACGAGGAGCTCCAAACAGGGCAGGTATTTCAGTGACGACATCCCAAGCACGAAGGCATGACCCCAATGAAGAATTTGTGTGGTTGATTTCTCAACTCCAGCAGGGCTGCAGGAACGTTCTGTAATAAAGAGGCAGCTGCTAAGCTGAAAAGTAGCCCACACCCTCAGAGAAGATTGCTCTGAGCTACCTTCGAACTGGATACCCATTGCTTATGCTTCCACTGCCTTAGAAACCATCATTTTATTCTACTAAAAGTGGCACAAGAAGGTGTGAAGCAAGTTTTCCCTGTGTCCCCCCCCCATAGTGAGCCCCACATCCTTTTGCTCTTCCAGTCTCAGGTCTCGGTGCCTCCAGCAGACGTTCCCTGCCCACTCACATACCAGGCTGCCAGGGCTTCTCCCTCCCACCTTGCAACGCCCCTGCCTCTTCTGGGCCTGCACATGGATCAACCAACGCACCCGCCACTGCTCCCACATCCCTGTCCTGCTTTGCCACATCCCTCTGGTTCCCAATCTGACCATAAGACACGACGGTGCCACTCCATCCTCAGTCCTGCATTTCCCTGTCCCCAGACTGGCTCCTCCTGGGAATTGTATTACACCGTGCAGAATTTGGCAGTGGGTTTTGTGTGTGTGTGCACTGGGACCAGTATAAAGATTCTTTTATCAATTTCCTTCCTGACCTTTAGCCTTCCCGTTTATTCCCAGCGGTAAGAAGTCTGGGAGTCCTGAGGGGAGCTTTTTTTGTGTGTTGGTGTGTGCACACACACAGAGCTGTGCCTACCTATGGCCTGGTGATCCTTCAGTAATGACCGCGCGGCATCCGCTTGAGTTTTGTATTCCCAGGGCATGCCCAGATGTTCTCCTTTAGAAATCTCACTCCTTTTCTCTCCTTCTCGTCCACAGTGCTTTTTTTCTTCACGTTATCCTTTCCCAACAGGGTTGAATGGGACTGAAATATTGCATAAAATCACTCTTGCCAGTCAGCAAAGCAGCTCTGTTTCCCAGTGCAGAAGAGCCAGGGAAAAGCCTGAATCACCCACTGCAGTGGAGCCCACACGCTCCTTTTCATTCTAACCGGGCTGGTGGGTTACAGCACAGTCCAGTTGGGTTTGGTCTACAGCTCTGGAGATCCTCCCTGTGAATGAAAAAAAAAATAAAAATCAAGTAAATCAAGCAAAAAAAAAGAGACTTTCCAAAGCATCTTGGTGCTCGGCTTCTAGTGATGCCGCAGCAAACTGAAGGCTACAAGGGTCCCACCTCCGTGTCTGCAACCAAATCTCTTTTCATGCTTTGCCCCCCATGCATTTAGGCTTCTGCATGTAAGGTCTGGACACTTTGAGAAAGACTTTTCCAGAGCCAACACTTAGAAGTAACAATTAGGCAGTAATAAACCCAAATACGGGTTGAAGACACGACAAAATCAAACTAAACCCCCAGTCACCGTCTGTATTCAGAGCATTTTATTATTTAAAAAAGTTACAAAACAAGGCTCACGGATCTCTTGTTAACTCTTGCTTTCTACAGGAAGCAACAAATAATATAACAACAGAGTAAAATGATCCTGTGCGAACATCATCATCAAAAAATAAATGTGTTTTTCTATGTACACATAAGTTACTGTCAAATATTAACATTAAAACATCTCTATTTATAAATGGACTGCAACAAAAATGCAGCATTTTTTAATCTTCTAAATAAATCAGATGCTTCGTCTGTGACATTCAGAAGTTATCAACCCCATTTCTTCTCTTTCCTTCCCCCTGGGATGGTTGGTCTCCTTTGAAATAATGGGGGTTATGCATCTCAGCAGCAGCATTCTGGGCATTGTCCTCAAAATGCAGCAGCGGTAGGTTAAGGACAGGGCTGTGATCAGAGCCACCTCTTCTTTTCACACTCTGTCACCCTCCAGACAGCACTGAGTGATGGGAGCTCGTGCTCCTCAGCCTCCACTGGAAACCTCTCCAGGAACAGCCAGGCTGACTCCTCTCTTCAGCACATTTGTGAAATGTAGATGGGCCTGTCTGAAGCCACAGGCTGATCTCCTCACGAGGATTTAAAAGTTAAAAGCTATGAATAGGCTTTTATGAGAATGCCACGACTGTCCCAGAGAGCAGAAGTGGAGCTCTTCCCTCCCCAGATACTCATTAGGAACAAAAGGACATCGCGTGATGCCTGAATCCAGGACACGTGGAGGGTTTAACAACGCACTGGAGGAGGATGGCCAGGCTGAGCAGTGTGGTTTTAGGTGCTCACAGATCCTGGATCTGAAACATGTTGTTTGCAGCCTTTCTGCCAGCACCTGAGCACGAGGGGAGTTTCCAGCCTCCCGCTTCTCTGGGCACACAAATGCACCCTCAGCTACCCAGCTCCCCTTCCACCGAGCTGCCCCTTGTATATCTGAACCCATTAAGCACCACATCTGGGCAAAGCTCCGGCATTTCCACCTTGCTGGAGAGCGGGTGAAGGTGCAGGTCTGTTGTCCTGGCAATAGTCACTCCAGAAGGGTGAGCGTGAGCAGAATCATCACCTTTCCCAGCTTCTTCTCGCACAACTCGGTAGTTTTCCAGGGTCAAGCTCACGCTGGGGACGGTAGGAGGGTGAGCGACTTTTAATGTCTTCTTTGCCCTGAACCTTTGGTAGCAGAAGAGGAGCGACAAGACCAGTGTATCTATGAGCAGCTCAAACATTTCAACCACAGACAACACCGAGGATCCAAACCAGAGACTCCACTGGCTTCCCATGCTGGACAGAAGGAGATTCTCCTGTGGAAAGAATCAAAGGGTTGAGTTTATAAAACACAGCAGAGCTCGGGGAAGATGAAGTTACTGCCTATTGCCAGCAGGTGAGGCAGCTGCCTGCCATTTGGGGAGTAACTTTGTGTGACTGTGTAAAATGTGAAATTGTCAAGTCTCTTCCTTAAGAAGAAGAATCCCATCCCATCTCGGGGGCTGTAAATGATCCCCCCTCCAGCCACACACAGCACACCGTAACTAATGAGGGGTAACGATGCTGGGAGCTGATGTAGCACAACCTACTGAGAGTAAAGGAGACTCGTTCACTGACTGGTAGTTCAGTTGCTTGTAGAAGATGGTCACCTTGGCAATGTCCTTCCTGTATTGGAGAAAGGGAGCAGTCAGCAACGGTGGGATGGACATGTCATTCTCCTGGTGGAAGGTATGTTCTGATTTACATGCAATTTACATGCTGATTGCCAGGGAACAGGTTTCACCACTCACTCAACCTTTCTTCCCAAGGGTGTTCAACATGAGCTTGGAAAAAGGTGTCAGCAGTGACTGTCTTACAGCATTGTGAGGAAAGATGGGGAGTTTATTGGATGACCCTGCACATTTAACAGTTGGACTTGTCTTTTCCAACTTAAATGACTCTATGATTCTACAATTTTTTCTTGTCCTCCCTGTCCAGTCTAACATCTACAAATTCTGCAAGGATGAAGAGTTAATCCACAGTTTTTACAGGAGTGCCTTCTCCCAGGGACTGACCTGTTGCTGGTGGAGTTATATCCGTTCTGATGCCTCAGAGCTTGGCGGACCCAGTCCTGCAGCAGAGTACATGTAAGTTATTGGCAATCCTGTCTTCTGAGTTTTCATATGTTTAATATTTTGTAAATGTAGATTTCATAAGCGATAATATGACTATTGCATATAATAAGACAGGATGTAATTGATTGGTTTGTAACGTATAGTGATAGCTCTCGGGCAGAAGAGCAAGGAAATACACACTCATATTTTAGGTGTATAGAGGATTGTGGTTCTTAAATCCTGCCTTTAATGGCACCCTCACCAAATAATTTCCTCTTTTAAAAAGTATTGGTTGTATTTACATTGCCATTATCATCTATTTCACATGAATTAATTACTTGGTCATACAGCCTGGATGCTCATTTAACATTAGAAGATAAGAAATGTCCAGAGGTCACTGATGGACTCAGAGAGTTTCCACTGCAGCCCTGCAGCACCTCACAAACAGTAAGTTCTCACACCACAGCACCCACTGGGAGCAGAAGGTCATGAGCACCATTTTGCAGCTGGGAACTGAGGCAAGGAAGGGAATTGCTGAAGCTCCCAAGGAAATCTGGATTAGAACTGGAACTGAATGTTCCGCTCCAGCACCTTAGTCTGGCATCTTAACTACAAGGTCATTCCCTTGGGCCCAGGTTTTGGACCAGTTTGCTTTATTTGCCATTTCCATTGCCTGAGTCATCATTTTCACCCTTGACTTTAATGTCCCAACAGCCTCAGTAAATGCAGGATCCCCTCTAAACCCAGCAGTTATCTGTATGGGCTACCTGAGATTTCACCGATGGCCATTTAGCTGTTCCAGCAGACACCTTGTACAGTGATTCCCTGGTAAGATAAAAACGGAGATTATGGTCACTGTGATTCTTGGCATTTAAAAGTGAATACATGAAGGAGTTTAACAACCCTAACTCCTTGCCTAAAGCAGAAGTTCTGCGGGCAGCTCTGGAGACCCTCGGAAAACATTTTGTAAATCAGCTTAGAAAATAAAACCACAGTTTGCCAGAAAACTGTTCAGGCCAGGAAGAGAACTAGAATATTTTCAAAATCCTGACAACTTTCTTTGCTGCATTCAACCCCAATATATTTGATATTTTACTTTAAAATTACGTCTTTCTATTCTGAAATTGACCTACAATAAAAGAGGTGATCCAAAAAAAGTAATATAGATTGGAAAATGACACAAACTATTTGGTTTGGGCTTAATAAAAATTTTCAGTGTGATAAAACAATTTCCCCTCTCTGCTGCCACGCACACACAAAGTTCTTATTTAATTTGTCTAATGCTGTTGTCTTTTTCTTTTCTCAGTATTGAGGTTCAAACGTCAAACTGAAATCTCTGGTTCAGAAAATGTCAAGATTCAGTTGGCCAGTTGATCCATAAATTTTCCAGTGGGGTAATTTTCCTTTGCAAGCTGGCATTTATTGTGCTCTGCTTTTGCGACCTACCGGCAAGGCTTGGGGCACTGGTCGAAACAATTCAGGTGATGACTTCTGAGCCTGTTGTACAGCTGGTAAAAGCAATGACCTGGTGAAAGAAATGGGAGGACCACGCTCAGGAAATGGAAGGCTACCAAATGGAAGGCTACCAACCCTTCTGTCCTCACTTGCCCTTCCCAAGCACATGTGAGTCTCTCAGGGAGACATGGTTTTGCCTCTCTCTCACTTTGGAATGGCTCCAGACGCCCGAGCTCATCACCTGTGTGCAATGAAGGTGCCTTCCCTCTAAGGACCTGCTAAGGATAGGCCAACCAGAAAACCAAGAGAAGTTCTTCAAAGCACAGCACAGCAAAGCACCAGCACAGCCACCAATATTGGTGATATGAAAGAGCTCAACCCTATATTAATGTCCTAAATAAAGGGATGCTTGATATTCTTTATCCACTAACTTGATATCCATGCAGAGACACAGAGAGGTGTCTGCCACCTGGCTGGATTCAGTGATGTGAGGAAATAGTCTAAGCAGGAAACAGGCACAAAGTAGACGGACAGTAACTGAAGGGGTCACGTAACTTGTGACTATTGTAGGAAGCTTTCGTCTCCTTTCAACAAGGACACAACAACAGTTTTCTGCTCTTACCCCATGCAGGCTGCTTATTGTAGTCACAGTACTTGGCACCAGGAGGCAGTGGGTAGTAGTAATAGCCACAGCCGCATTTCCGAACCATTATGTGCTGAAAGCAGGAGTGCAAACACGCCTGGAAAATAAAGAAGGCATAAAAGGTTGGATAAGCCAGAAATTCTCAAGTGCCCAAATAATTTTTGATACTGCAAAAAGACACCAGCCATTACTAGAGCACCATGATGCAAATGGTTTACACTTTTCATTCCTTATTCTCACCTCTGAGAACAATATTGAACTCAGCGAGACAGAATTTCCCCCAGCTGCCTTTTTCATTGTGCCCAGTTACATCCCAGTTAAACAGCCCAAACTTCTAGACCCAGGAGCAACTACTTGCACAAATAAAGACCTGATGGCCCAAGAATGTCCTACCAGAACATTCCAGCTACCTTGACTGGCTCACTGATCTCTCTTGCAGTAGAAGGAGGGAAGAGCCCCAGTGTCTGGCCCACAGTATCCCCCACTCAGTAAAACACATGCCAAATTATAATGCCCTGTTTGTCGACGTCTTTTCAGAGGGGCATGAATCTCCCCGTTATCTCAGCAACCTGCTGATTTGTAAAAACTCTCTGGAGAGTAAGGTATGACTTGTTTGCTGTTCATCCCTTCTGAATAAGCTGGGGCCTCATCCAGCCACTCTGGCCATACCTGCAGGGTGTAGGAGTTGTTGTACAGGAGTTTAACGTTCACATCATTGCCATTAGTTGTGCATTTCCCATAATTGCCACCCAGGCGATTCACCTCATCCTATGGACACAGAAAAGAGAGGCCTGAGTGATTAGGAGCTTTAATTGGACCTAGCCATCACCATCTAAACCTAACTGGACAAAGCATCTTATAAAGGACAGGAAGTGTAGTAATATAAGTGAGCAGCCAAGCTCTACCTTGCTAATAAAATATACACAGGAGTGGGGCAGAGGTAGGTGCACGTGGTCAGTCCCTGTGGTTTAGCTGACAAGCAGTAACATCATTTTAAAAGAACCAAACCACTTCTGAACGTTTATTCTCATCCTAATATACACAGGAACCCCCTGTATAGGGCTGGAACAAGATGCAAGAGGTGTAAGAGCCTCAGTGTAAAACAAGCCAGGCCCCAGTGTATTGAGGACCAAAAGGCCACCTGCACATTTGGAATAACTTTGTTTTACCCATGGGAACCTGAGCACAGTGAAGAGAGACAAGAGGTTTGCATAAATACATATGCAGAGTCAAGAAGTGACCACCAGAGTCCCACGGGTCCCTGGTGTGAGTCAGTCACACTGCCCAGGCTCCTCACAACTTTCTGCAGTCAGAAGGAAAAGGAACAACGCTCTTGAGGAAGTGGCCAACCTGCTGAATGCCGATGGTGGTGGCAATGCCTGGTCTGATGTCAAAGCCTTCGTGCTCAAGGAACGGTGTCTGATTGTGGTTGTGTATCATCACTTTCACACCTGCTACTGTGGACAAGAGTGGGATGTGATCCTTCTGCTCTGCTTTCAGGATAAGGGAAAGTCCTGTAAACCAAGGAAAAAGGAAACATATAACGACTCATTTTGGGCCAAAATAGGAACACCACTATGTCTTGAATTCTCAGCACTGATGAAATTGCTGTCTTAGCTCACAGAAGGGCCATTCTTTTTCCTTAGAGACCTGGTGAATGGTCAGGTAGCAATTGCACCAGCCTATTCCAAAACTGTAACAATATTCTGCTTGAAAACTAAAATAATATTCTGCTTGCTATGAGGTAAGATATGGCTTATATGCCTATCAGATACACATGGCTAGTGAAGCAAGCAAACACAGGATATAATTTGTGCCACCCGACTAGAAGAAAGGGCTATATGTCAGTAAGTCATGTAGAGAAGACATATTTAATTCACTGCCAAATTATACTAACTTTAGCTCTTCTTCCCACCCTTTGCCAAATAACATACCGTAAGGAATTCCTGGTTTTGTAGCTGTCCAAAAAGAGTCTGTCCCCTTGCTGTTAAAAGTATAGCAGCTTCCAAAGACAGGGTGGTGAAAGTGAACATAGTCACTGAAATCAAGAGACATTTTGATGGGTTTTAGTACAAATGTAGCAATAGTTCACCAAGTAGACTCATTTTTTCCCTGCTTATTCCAACCAGGCAGGTTGACTTTCTAGGCTCTAATCAATAGGAGAATAGTTTCAGTCTACCAAATTCTTGAGTTCTACTGAAATCACAGTTATTATATCAAGAAGTAACATACCTGGGTCTGCAGGGCTCCCCATCATACTGACAGGAGTAGACCATATCTTCTATTTGTTCCTCATGATGAGAAATGTTGATTATAACTGGCAGCTGGGACATGATATTCATGTAGTGAAACCTGTACCATTCAAGAATTGCATCCATCCCAGACGAATAGGTCTTGTAAAAGCAATTTCCACCTGTGGCATTGCACTGGAGGAAAAGAAAATAGGGAGCCATTCAGCAGAGCCAGGATGTGACAGCCTAAGGGTAATCAGAGCTCAGGGGGCAAAGGCAATACTGGATACAGGGACAAGGGGAACCTTTATTTTTCCAGAAAGTGAAGTCTCTGATCATTTAAGTTACCACAAAATGACTGAGGTTGAAAGGGACCTTTGGAGATCATCTTGTTATGTGCTAAGCACCTTCTCTCCTTGAAGCTGAATGAGGTGTGACACTTCATCTCAGGGAAATGAGTGTAGGGGAGGAGAGGCAGGAGAAAAGAGCAGACAAGCAAATTCAAGTGCCTTGGGAGAAGAAAGGACAGGGCTGGTGGGAATTCTCTACAATCCATGAATCATGAACCAAGTCCTGAGACACTTTCTTTGCTCTTACTCAGGCGTTAGGTCAACACCCACAGATTCTGGTGAAAGTGTGCCTGGTCAAGGACTGCAGGATGGGGCAGGATGATAATAATCAGGCAAAAATTGCTGGCCTCTCAAGCCACGTCAATCCCTCTCTCAGAGCTTCTGCTCTTAGACCTACGTAAATCCTGTTCTTTATATGAAGAATTTGATGCATTTGCATTCTTCTCTGAAGTCACAGATACACATTTATTGTATTAATCCTCTTGATTTGTTTTTTGCCATCTTTTGTTTTATCAGCAACATTTCTAGTGCCCCCAGTACCACAGCATTTAGACACTGAGGCACTGTCACATGTTGTTTCTCTGTTATTTCTAGGCTCACCTCTTAATTCTAGATATTTTTATCATTTTAGAAAGGGGTGCAATGATTCCCATAGCCTGCTGATACCATTATCTATTGAATTTGTCACTGCCAGAAGGACTTCACAAGTGGGTGGGCTGTGTGAGATCATTGATGTTGCTGTTGTTTAAGTTCGTAAGAAGCCTGACAATCAAGCATAAACTGTCAGAGGCGATGACGGACTCTCCCAAAACATCCTCCAAGCTGCCATTACACAGCACTGAAACTAGCTATTTTTTCACTTATTTTTCGTCAATGAACCTTATGAGATTTTTGTCAGGGCCCTGAGTGTATTGTTAGGGCTTAGCGGCCCTGAGTAGCCTCACCTGGGACATCCACCCACACCCTCCACCTGTGGCCCCAGGAGCTCATTTAAGCTCAGCCTGGAGGCTTCAGCTCCTCTTTGGGCTCCTGCATTCCAGCCTGGCTGCTGCTGTGCTCCTGCCTCGCTATGGACCCTGTCAATCTGGACTAACTTCATGGCCTGTTTTGAAACCTACCTCATCACCACCAGCTTGCCCGATGAACTGGACTCTTGGTTGGACCTAGCCACCATCTGTGAGCTTTCCCTGCTTGCTTGCTCAGGTACTGTGTCCTCCCCTGCCCCTCAGGGACCAGTCAGTCCTCACAACTCCTGTCTCTAGCCAGGTTAAAGTCTCAAAGGGGACACGCACTTACCAGCCTGAAGCCCACGGTGGAATGTCTCCTCCCTGACCTGTTATTGTGGTGAAACACTCTCAGGAGTGAGAAGTTTTGGCTCAGCTTGAATGTAGATGTGCTGAGATTGCCGATGTTTGACAAGTCTTTTATGCGGATGTTTTTCTCGTTCATGTGGAATAAGCTGGCTGATGTGTTGACACCATATAAAAAAGTGATTGATTCCTCTGCCATGCGATCCAGTTGGACCAAATGTTCACTGACCAGTTCAAATCTGCAAGGAACGGGAATATTAGCTCTTTGTGAATATCCACATTTCTGTTAGACAAAAGCACTTCATTTTATCTACAGAAAGGCCACTCTCCTGGTCTCTGCAGACCTTGATATCTGTGTGAGAAAAGTCAGCAATTATGGGACCTATGCTTAGCACAAACCTAACTTCAATAAGTTAATTTATTAGGAGCTCCAGTAGCTGCATTTCCAGTTGCTGGATCTTCCACTGAAAACCTCAGAACTTGTAGCTGTGCAGCATCAGCTGCACAAACTGGCCTCCCTGACAGCCAATTAGATAATTATTCCTAGTAAATTGCATAATTCCTTTGCTATGTAATTGGAAACTTGTTGATAATGTGCCACTACTGTGTGAGCCTTGTTTGACAAGCTGAGCCAACACAGACTTCCATAGAATTCATATTGTTTCCTTAAAGCTATTCTGTGGTATGAAAAACCAAGCAGAATTGGGTCTGGCATGCACCCTTACAGAGAAGGTTAGTTTAGTTAGGAATAAAGACAAAGTAGCCATATTTTTCAGGGAAAGACTGTTTTTATCAGAGCACAAAATCAGTTAGCAGCCTGAACCAAGTCACAAGGCAGAGTTCCCTCTATCCTGACTCAGTGCATGAAATAAACTGCTACATGCTCTTGCACAATTCCCAACAAGATCTTATCTTAAAACCAGTTTGGAAATAACAATAGTCCCTTTCCACCTCAGTGAGGCAGAGAGACCTCCCTTTACCTTCAGCTTCCTCCAGGCTGGACTCATTTAGTTGCTGACCCTACCTGGACCCCTGTGAGTGTAAAGACCTGACTATGGCCAAGGGGGAAGCATGGGTTACCTGTATGGGTCCAGGTTGCAGATGGTAATTGCTGGGAACATCTTGGGCTCTGAATGCATGGACATGGTCAGGACAACAGGGTAGGCCCAGTACTGGCTGAACATGAGTGCAAATTGCCAGTATAACATGCCAAAGCTGGCAAGCAAAAGCAGAGTCCAAAAAGCTGTCTTCATCCTGTTGCTGTCCGAGCATACGAGGCGGATGGTGCCATGGATTGTCGTGTTCTTACAGAAGAACTCAAACATATCCTTGAAGGAATCGTAAAACTCAATCAAGCCTTCTTTCCTTTCTTCTTCTTCTCCTCTTGCTATGTCCTGCTCCATCCTCTAAGTCTGTTTCTGTGCAATAAAAAAGAAAAAACAATCTTATTACCTTGATAGAAAGACCACGGCCAATCTATAGACACTTTCAAACAGGGGTGGCAATGAATTTGGTATTAGCAAAAGCTGAAAATAATGATGAGCTGACACTCATCTGTCTTTCCAGAGTTTGGACGCCATGAAGTAGCAAAAGGTCAAATGTTCTGCGTGCTGCTGCCAAAGTAACTTGAGGGATTCAACATTTACACTATGACTGCTCTGTTAGTGTGGATATGCAAAGTTAGTGACTAATACACAAGGTGCTGAGAAGTCTGCAGCCAAAGGGGTGTGTAGTTTTCTTCTTTCGAAGAACACCAAGGACCAGCATCTGATTCTGAAACATTATGTCACCGTGCATTAATACAGATCTGGAGCTAATTCATTCTCATAAGGATGTCGCTAGTGAAACACGCTGGCCTATAGGCCTGAAACAGACTGTCTCAGAACTAGCAATATAGCTTCATCCTTATGTCAAGGAAACGGGATAAATCCAACTTTCAGGGACAAATTAGAAATGTTAAATATTGCTATTAACAGAAATTTTACTACTTCTCTCTTAGATAAATGATTTATCCCAGGAATCTAAAAATCTCCTCTCTATTTTACAGAAGTGAAAAGAAAGCACAGGAACTGAAAATCACCCAAGAAGAGTGGCATAACCGGAAATCAAAATCCATATCTACTTTATCACAGTAAGTAAAACATCTACTATGCTACTCTAGATAATTTCAGACTTTATGCTGATGAAAGTGTGAACACTATTGATTTTAGCCAGCACAGATTGAGGACATCTTCCTAGGTTTTAGTACCAGTATGGGACATGGGACTACTGTTGACATACTTCTACTTACTGAACGTGACATCAATTCCTGTAATATGTGAGTTTCCAACATTACAGCACTCTGTGAATCACCCTACCTATTATGCTATTAGGAGAAGTTTACTGAGTACAACACTTTGGTCCAACCTTAGCTCCAAATAAAAATCTTATAAACACAGCAACAGGGTTGGAAGACAGGGAGCACACAACCAACCAAAGATAATAAATAACTCAGGATTTTATTTCAAAGGTCCTTGGAATAGGACTCTTCATATGAAATCATACCTCAGAGGCACAAGCTGCTAAGACAGTCTCTTCAGCTGTGCCTATTCATCTCAGAAAGATTAGGAATTAACCTTAAAGAGAGAAGAGCACTCCAAAAGCTGTATATCTGATTAGCTTTAAAGTAGCCCACAAAAGTGTATTATCTGCCAAGGAAACCCAGTTTCTCACAAGTTATTTTCCCTGAAGGCCATAACACAACTGTGTTTGTATTTTCTAAGATATTGTTTAACAATAATACAAATTTAACTGAAAGGCACATGTATAAGTAAACACTATAAGTGATTTTTTTCAAATTTCCTAAGTATACTTGCCATTGAATTAGTACAGGAAGCTCAAGCGAAATGAAATATTTAAAAAAGGGTGTGAACAACTAAAAGAAAACGTGTGATGAAGAATTGAAGTGAGAAATGAGCAATTCCACTTTTGCTAAAAAGGAAACACAGTTTTTCTGCATTATGCATATACAGTTAAACCATTACCCCAGCACAGACTCCACAGAACCACCAGATACAAATCTTATCAGCCCACCCTACGTCTGAAGACTTACATCTTAATATTTCTTTAGCCAAAAAGGACTATCTGTGGCAAACCCCAGAAGAGAATCCATGCTAGTCTTGCTACCCCCATTGTTACCCATTTTTCAGATTAAAATTTTGTGCTTTATCTTTTTCTTATTCAATCCTTTCTTTCTCATTTTACTTAGATAAGAATAAATGAAAATAAGTCTGTGGTGTATGTTAAGAAATATATTCAATGACTCCTTAAATATTTATAGTATTTTAAGATAGAAATGAAGATTGTGAGAGACTAAACTAGGAAAATTCAATTTGTTACTGTTGTATTAATCTTGCTGATCAGCCTTGCTCTAATGAGAAAAAGTAGAATAAAAGGCAATAGTTACCAAAAGTGAAAGCTAAATCAAATTTATCAAACACACTTTTTTTATATTTAACTTTGAATATAAAAAACTCACTTGTAAACATTCAAACCATGGCTTTAGAAACAATCCAGAGTTTTCAGACATTCTGACTTGGTTTTTAAGGCTATGGCTAATTAATTCATATCATTTGAATCCGCATTCTTAAAATAACTAGAATGAAAACGCTTATGATAATGCAAAATAACAGAGGGAATCTTTCAAAACACACACGTGTACAGGCAACAGAACATCCTCCCTCCACTGGTTTCCCAGAGCAGGCTACCACTAATTTATTTAACATAGCAATTGCAGTGAGGGACTTAACAAAACATAACAGCAACAGTGACCAATTGCCTGTCTTGGCTGTGGTAAGTGCCTGGAGAGAGGCTGCAGGTTATAAAAAAGTCAGTGAAAGTTACACAGCAGCAGGGAACAAGTATATGTTCATGTATTATCACAGCAACTCAAAGCTCAACACAAACTAAACACTCACACATAAATGTCATGTAGACAAGTATTTAACCATGTGTATAGGTATCCGTATCTCCATGTCAATCATACATATATACAGAAATACACAGTTAAAACAACTAAGACCACAACACCCCACTGTACCTTGGCAGAAACTTTATCTTTGAGTGTTTAGAGGAGCCACTAAACTCAGCCTTGGGCTTTCTCCTGAGCAGAAGACAGGTCTTGGTCCAAAGCTTCCAGATCTCCTGTTCTAACTGGAGATGCACTGGGAGATGTCCAGCCTAATATGGATCACATCGATGACATCAAAAGGGGCAGGACTTAAGAAACAGATCATGGAAATTATTCAAAGCATGATGCAGGGAATAATAGGAAGTGAATGAACTGGACAAACTAGTTAACATTAGGGTTACGCTTGAGTTAAAGTTGGTTTGAGTGGTGGTGCTGTGTTCCCTTTTTTTTTTTTTTTTAATGGGTAGAATAGCTTTTTAGCCATAATTTCTATAAATACTGAGGGAAGTAACCACAGGTCCTGTAAGGTTCTTTCCCGCTCTGAACTTTCCCATCAAGGAATCAGCTTACTGCCTTCTTTCCATGGTTTCCGGAGGCTTGCATGATCACTAGTAATTGAATCCATTAAGGTTTCCACAGGTGTGCTTGAGGAATTACATACCTCAGTGTAATCTGAAATGATCAGCTACTCAGTCTAAGGCACACGTGGCAGTGGATTTCTTCCTGCTTCTCCATGAGTATTGCTCACCTGCAGCGGACTATCCCATATACATCAAGAATATAACTCTTCAGACATTAAGACCTGAATAGACTAAATCAACTCTGATACTCAATTTAAATCAGAACACCCTGGTTTTGCAATACTGCTTAGTTAAGACTTGCCTAAGTAATGCAGAAGTAGATTCAGAACTCTGGGACTGCTAAAACCCAAGCACCTAGGATTGCTTGCTTAATTACTACTGACATCTGCCCAGTTGGAAAACAGCTCTGCAATGGTTTTGCAAGAAGATTCTTATATGAAAATATTAACACTCCAGATACGGATAACGTTTAGAGCTCTATATCGGACCAGCAAAGCTCCTCCCTGCCTATTAAAATTGGCTGGAACCAGAGTTTCTTTCACATTGGAAGTTGCGAAACACTGTCATTTGCAAAGATCATTTAAATTTCTTGTGAAATTGAATTCAAAAAGAAGGGAGAAAGGACAGAGGTCTGATTTTGACCAATTTCAATCCTGTTTACATTTTCAACAGTTGTTTTGTGCTGGATTTTGTTTTAGAAAATCAAAACGTAGAACATTCATCTCAAATTTTAAAGTGATCATTCTAAAAGATGAGAATCCTATTAAACAGCTGCTATTAGTGTGTCTTAGCCCTCTTTGTCTTTGGTATTAAAAGGAAATGTCACAAAAAGTACTTGAAAAATGTTTTAAATTTTCAAAAAGCCAGTATGTAAACTTTTGATTAAAAAAAAACACAGTTATTGAATGAACAGCTCCAGCAGAGCCACTGATTAATGAAGAGGTAAATAGTTAAATTCTCATTTAAAAAACTCAGAAAAAATCTAATTCTGTCACGTCCGTTTATTCGTCCCCCACCCTTCTTTCTCTCTTCATTTTATATTGTGCAATAGAAAATGGCAACAATGAATCCTTGACAATGAAATTCTTGCACAATGAACATACACAAGACAAATTCTGTTGCTTCATTATGGCTGCAGGCCTCAGTGTGGAGATTCTCTGGCAACACACCAGAACAAGACCTTTTTAGCCAGCCATGAATTTTTCCTGCAGGAAATGGAGAAGAACTGGATATGCAGACAACGCTGACCCTCAAGCAAGATACCATTTCTGCCTCCACTTGCTCATTTGTTATCCCGTCTCCTGAACTGGGAGGAGCGGGGAAGAGAACTCTTTCTCTGGTTAAAAAGTAAGCTGGGTTTTCTTTCAAAATAGAGAAACAGATTATGGAGATAACATTCATGAGAAAGTCCTTAAGGGTTGCAAAAATGCTATAATTATTTTCAGTGGGGCAGAAAATGTTTATTAGTGCTGGTAATACTGTAATGGGGGGAAGGAGTGAGAATATTGCATGCCCTGTAGAGCAGCAGCAAATGTCCACTTGGGATGAAGACACTCTCTGGACAAGTCACGCTTTACACAGAAGGACTGGAACTTCTTCCCCAGCTGGGCTTAATGGAATCACATCCTATTTAGTTGACCAAGACAGTGCAGGTAAACAAAATAAAGGAATCTGGTTATTTTGCTTTTAAGCTTTTACGTGGCTGTCACATATTACAGGAACTGTCCAAACTCCTGACCCTTGGCTCTACACCAGCCTTGATTATCGCACATAGTCAGCAGGGATGAGAATACAATTCTCACCCATGTCATAGACTGCTGAAACAATGGAAAATCCCGACTGTACAAAGATGCTTTTGAATATGAGCCTGTCTTAGTATCAGCACCAGCTCAGAGAGGCAGATGAGAGGTACAAAGAGTATCCTGCAGGCAGAGAGAAGAGACTTTGACTACTTCACGTGGGCCAAAGAGTTATTCAGTGAATTAATGTTCCTTGCGGAATGGACTCAGGCACTTAAGGAAATCTACTACCAGACGATCGTTTCTTTCATCCTTCAATATTTCCTTAGTGTTGGTCTCTATAGAGCAAACCTCTCTCATAACACTGACTTTGGCTATTATTAGACACAAAGCAGATGAACAGCACAGACAACGTTCAGCATGTGGAATATGCATTCCCTGCCCCTTATTACATTTGCTGCGGTTACAGGCTTGAGTGAGAGTCACAGGCACTAAACTGGAGCAGCTCAGCGATGATCTCTAGCTAGTCCCTCTTGCTGTGACTGGCTAGTCCTCTAGAGCTCAAATATTACTCCTTTGTCCGATCTCACTTTAAATGTCCAGAACAAGAGGTGCCAGACTGTCTGGACTTCCTTGTCAGAACACTGAATTGCAGGGAGGTGAGTCTGATCTGACAGATACAAGTAAATCACGCTCTTTTTAGCTCTCACAGGAACAGGAGAGGACACTTTAGCTACTCATTCATGGAGACTTTCCCAGCTGGTTGAAAACTGCTTGCACCAAGAGGCTGAAAACAAATTAGCAAACTGAAATAACACATCAAAATCCCCCCACTTCCAGCAGCTTTCCCTGCTGCCATTCCATACTGTAAACTTCACTGCAATTTGCTGTCCACTAACCACACCAACTGTCTTTCAGTTATTAACTTTCTCCCTTGCTGCATTTGTTTCATATTATTGCGCTCTCTCACACTTAGGTGTTTCATTCCTTTCTATTATTCCTCAACTTGCCTGTGTCTTCCAGAGATTCCCCACTCTTTTCTCTATATTATTTTTCAGTCTGTGAGCTGAGAAAAGCCGCCTTTGGCGTCCACTTCCTCTGGCAGTGGAAGGGATACAGGGCAGATCCTGCACCCTCCTGCCTTCAGCAACTTTGTAGATCAACAGTTTAATCTTGATTTTTAGCAAATCTTGCTTTACTCACGTCACTTGTTCTTGCATGAATGGCGTTTATTCTCCTGGAATGCTCCAGGTTACTCTGTCAAACCATCTTCCCACATTTTCTCCCATTACACAGGACACAGCATACCAACCCAGTTTTCCCCTCTCCGAAATCAGTGCGAGTCTTCTCCTCTGGCTTTGTGGAAACACCCTCACGGTGCTTTCTTCATGGCCACTGGATGAGCCAGTCTATTCCTCCTCCCACTCAAAGGCAGGCAAACTCCTGTGGGCAACTACAGAAAAAGGAAACTCCCAGTGTTTCCTCTTTGCATTTGTCGGTCGGTTGTGCTGTGTATGGACTTGAACTGGCATGTACCAGGCTCTGCCTCCTGTATTTTTTCCCAGTTCTTAGAAGCCAGAACCACTTTGTCATCTTTTCAAAGCAGAACATTAAAATTGTTTTTCTGCTGTCCTACTGGAGGAAGGAGCAGCACTTAGAGGTATTATGGAAGTGCTGACAGCTTGTTCAGTCCTATGCAAGAGGCAGAACAAAGGCAGTCCCTGCCCTGGAGAGCTCTCAAACATTGCTTAACGTCTCCTTTTGATCCTGCCCCAAATGTGGCTGAACTAACTCTGATTTTCAGGTGTTCTCCTTGCCTCCTGAAATCTCGGTGTCGAAGCCCTGTTCACCAAATTTTTTTTCTGGGAATCTTAGCATTCATTGCTTTTCTTGTGCGATGCTTTAAGCCATGACTGAGGGCATCTATATCTCGAAACCACAGAGAGCTATGCCTGCAGAAATGGGATTGTACTGGTGTGCCTTGGCGTCCCTTTTGCACTGGTTTGTATCAAGCCAAGGCAGCTTCGATTGCTGCAAAGGCTGCCAAACCTGCTCGAGGAAGTGGGTAAATACTCCTTAACTTGTGCTGAGCTCCCTGGTGCTCTGGTTTTATCACCAGCAGTGCCTGAGTTAGCAAGGTTAAAGCTAGCTTGCACATCCTCGCAAAATCCAGAAATCACAGCAATAAGGACATGCATATTCTGCTCGTCACCAGCCATTTAAACATTCCTTAATTACACCTCTTGTTATGAATAGACGCCGTGTAACCCCTGCTTTTCATTAAGCCTCCACCAGAGGCGCATAGGGTTAAAAATGCAGCCTCAGTAGCAAAATCCTGCTTGCTTCCAGTATGACCAAGCATTCATTTCCACTCACTCACCTTTCTGAGTAAGATGTCTTTAGCTGCTCCTGTCATCCCTCTGGGATAACACCTGCTTTTTTGTTTCTCTTCCTGTTCTCTGTTCTTGTTCCTTTAGTCACAGGCCTTCACAGACGATGTTCTACCTGTTCCGACCTGTCAACCCTTCAGCCAATTTCAAAGATTCCCAGGCTGGTGGAATCCTGCTTGCTGGTGGATTTTTTTTTTTAATCTTACTCCAGCTCAGACGCAGTAGCTGCAGGAATGCTGATACAATTAGGACTGACAGAGGTTGGAGAACATCAGTAAAAGCTTCTTCTTCTGTGGACATCCAAGTTGCAATCATCCTGGAATCACAGATACGATAGCTCCATCATAAATGAAGCCCAAATCTTCCCGAAGTTCCTGGAGAAAGTGGTAGATAGTATGTCTTCTCCTGTCTTCTGGTAATTAGGCAAGAAGATGTCCCCTGGCGATCCCTACTCCTCTTGGTACCCGGCAGAGATTGCAATGCAACGCTTATTAGGAAATTCACTGGGGTTAATCAATCCAGTAACTTCAGGTTCTTCTATTGGGAACTAGAACAGATGTCAACAAGAGGAAGAAGTACTACAGTATGGCAGCGAGGAAGGAGGGGAATGAAGAAACCAGGAACCAACTGCGCAAGGGCAAAACAGTCATTAGCAAATCAGTAACTGAAACCAGCTATTACATAAGTGGCTGTGGCAGCTGTCATGCCTCTTTAGATGGATGCTTTTTGGGTTGAATTCAGGTGCAATATTATATTTTCCATCTGCAACTTCTGAAGGATTTCTTCACCTTCTCATAGAACAGTTCTATCCATGCCTGAGTCGGTAATTGCGAAGTCATAGACCCAATGCCCTGACAGCAAATGTACAAACAGCTCTATACAGGCTACCAGTGCTGAAAACTTTAAAAAGCATAGTAATAACCCTCTGAAAGCAGGTAAACCCTCAGGGGAGCATTCTGGCTGAAGAGAAGACCTTGCTTTAAAAAACAGATAACTTTGCAACCTTTAAATGATGCCAAAGGTGATCCAAAATGCTAGGCTGATGGAAGGATTGCACAGATGACTTATTTTTGATTCATTCAAACTTGCAGAAGATTATCTGGAAGACCCATGAATGTCTCTGGGTCTGTTTGCTCTGATGTTTGGATTGTGTTTATTCACATGGAAAGCACCTTAGCTAGCCAGTAAGCCCTACGATTTGCTATTAATCACTTGTTTTTATTTTTTTTTCATGGCCGGGAAAGCTTTATTAGCCAACCAAAGAGTAGAAATGCTGCCATGTGACTTCCATGACCCATACCTCACCATGAGTAACGTGGAGTGAATAGTCCACCTGAGCAGCACAAATATTCCTGGTCTGACCTGTCCATTCGGCACTAACAGAAACCCTCCACAGAAGTCCCCAGATAAGCCCCAAAAGCTGATTCCCCCAAAAATCAGGAATGGTTTGGACCAGAAGGAGTTAAACTGGCCTAGTGATGTTTCCTCACTCAATGTACCCCATCGGCACCATATAAAACACAAATAAATGCAGAAGTCTACAAACTTTTCACATCTGTTTGGTCAAAGTCTATGTCCTGTTTGCTGGAGGGTCCCTGCTTGCCGAGGAGATTCTGTCCAGTCTCTAACATGTTTAAAGCAAACTAACAAACAACCAAAACAAAACCCAAATGTAACAAGAAGATATTAAATTTTCCCTATACACCAGAATCGCAAAAGCAATGGCAATAAATACAAAACTCCACCCACAGATAAGGGCAGAGTCTGTCACTACATGGAGAAAGAGATACCAACTTGAAAGCCTTAACTCTTGAACTTTTCTCTTCTTTTGCTGTGCAATCTTGGGCAAATCTTTCTGCCTCTCTCTCTCTGTTGCTTCATCTCTGAAATAGGCATAATGACACTTTGCAGTATTGTTGAGAGGGTTAATTGGTGTTTGTATAAAGCTTTGGTGATGTAAGCTGCCATGTAAGCATGATGATGACTGTTGCTTTGATACTGCTTTGTAATTGCAACAGGATGGGTTGTAGTCATGCTATAGTATTTAAAAATATGTTTTTAAGAGATATTCCTAGATCTCATCTGATATTTCAGGACGATCAGTACTTACTCCTGTATTAGACAAACAGGTGACTGAATTCTTTGTGCATTTAACAATCCTGCAGATACTTTCCAACACCGTGCGAGGGGCGCTGCCTACATCAGATCCCATATATCTCGGCCTTTAGCTTTCAGCCTTATCAAACGAGCTCCTTGCAATGCCCGTTGCTTAACAGAATAGACTTTCTTCTCACTTCATCAGCGTGAGAGGATAAGATCTTGAGGTTATTTTCACTTCTAGACCCATTTGTCATAGAGGTCTATAGATCAGGAACACTTGTAATTTGTATTTCCCATGCAGGCCATTTAACACGCCTCCAGAAATGAATGTACATCGCGAGGGCTTATATCCTTTACTCAGTATTTTTTCTGAAATTCTCTCTCATCTTTGAGAGAATGCATTCATTCATCACACAGGGACTGACAGTTAGGCCTACAAGGGAAGAAATGCGTTTTGTATTACTTTATTTTGAAAAGTGTCTTGACATAAAATGCCTTGGTTTTCCTTATTATCCCTGGCATTTTTGGTTGGACTTTTCCAGCAGGTACTGGTAGCAAACATCAATTTCATATTCTATTCCAATAAAAACCCAAATATTGACTTTGACTTAATAGATCAGCAGCAATTACCTGTGAAACTTGGTTCAGGATGCTCCCTGCTTTCCCATGCCCTGTTTGCCACTGCAGCTGGATTAGTTCTTTGTCAAAGAATACTATATACTAATATAGCTGTGTACTAAAGATTAAACGCAATAGTGGAGCTACAAAGAGGGTAAGATTGGGTTTGGATGAACAAAAGCAGATTACCTTTGATCCCTCACAGACTTCGGAATATGCCCTGAGCACCCCTTAGGAGAAGACTCTCCGGGACACATTGTCATCCATATTCAGTGTATCAGGTGAGAGGAAACATCATTCTGTTATTCTGGGCGCCACAGAAAATCAAGGTGCTTATTTCTGATAATGCCTGGCATATATTTATCATTAAGATGTCCAAAGACTATGCTGGCAGACATAAATTATAAATGTTATTTGTACCAACAGTTAGAAAAGGCTTCCCTCCTCCTCTTCAAGGATGTTTCTTCCTGCAAGACTGCAGCATCTCCAAAGGCTTGCATCAGTAAGCGAACTGCTTATTTACACCTGACCTGATCAGAATTTGGCTGTAAAAGTCTGCATGTGCTTTGACACTCTGCTCCAACCATTCTGGTAGCACTCAGTGCATGCTCATTCCTCTCCGTGGACATACAGGAAAAAACAGATAAGAAGATGGAGTGGGAGAGCAAGGATTTACAACTCAGGCTAAGTTTAGCAGGTACTGTCTGTTGCTTATTAAGTTCTATAAAGGAAATATTTTATCATTGAAAGTCTCAGTTCCTCCTTTCAGCACTGGAGACAATTATTCTAGGTAAGGCAGGGCATATTTGTCAAAGAAATTTAGCCAAGCAGTGCATTCAATGAGGCTCATTTTGTACCTAACCAGAGGAAAACAAACTATTGGTCAGCTCAGCTATATCTTTCTGTAGGACTAAATATTTTAAACAAGTAAGAAAAAATATTTAGATGCAAAAACTTGCTATGGAATTCCAAATGATTTCTGTGAAGAATGATTACCTATAGAGATCTCTGTAGAGATTACCTAGCTTTAAAGGAAGCTCAGCAGTAATGAAACCACAGCCATTATAATGGCTTTTGAAGGCATACATCCATCTTGCAAGGTAATAGCTTAATAACGTTCTAATGCTAGGCATGCCATACTTCGCATCTAAAGAGCAATGCAATCATACAAATGTCAAATACTAAAGAAGAGCACGCGGAAGCAGTGAAAGGCTCCGAGTGAAAGTGATGAACAGCAAGGAGAAACTGGTATGTCATACTATGTGCCTTTGCATCTCCAGGTGATGTCATTAGAAGGTCACTTATGACCACTGATGGCCGTGTACCAATTATCATTTGGGAAACGCAGGATGGAGAGGTAAATGGGAACTGGATTGGTAATGGAGCTCCTTACCTAGTACCCGTGGAATAAATAAGGAAGAGGTCTGACCTTTCCTCTTTCTGACTCAGAAACACGCCAGAATTATTTTTTAAGTAATACTATCTCCTTGTCAATCATCATAAAGGAGGTCACGCCCAACCTTAGCCAGGCAGGAGAGGAAATCAAAGGGGACAAAAGCCCTAGATTCAGCAAGTTTATCAGGGATTTATCAGTGATTAGGTTAAATTGTCTAGCATTTTATTTGGGTCACCTAAGGCTGTCTGATTGCCTGCTGCCTCTCCAATTCAGGCAGTAGAAAATGAAGTAAATCTCCAAAAGTATGATGCCTGGAAATACTCATCTGTCCCATAAATTAAAAACATTGATTGTTATCATAACAGCAGTGATTATTGAAAACAAAGATTATGATTCATGTTTGGCACTTGCTGATGTGGAACCTTTACTCTAGAGAACTCAAAACAGGTGACACCAAATGATTAAGCACGAATACTTCCAGTAAAGCTAGATAAATAATATTATCCTTTCTTTATACAATAAGAAAAATGGAGCTTCAAAACAATTGAATGATTTCCTCATGATCAACAATGAATCAGTGAGACTCAGGAACCATCACAGCCCTTCTCTGAAACTCAAGATAATCACCCATGTTGAAGCTATTTACGAGCAAGTTATCAGTTTCCATTAGAAAAAGATGAGGATCACTTTCCCAGGGAATCAAAGAGTTTGGGGAAGTCTAGAAAATACTATAGTTCTATACTTGTGTAATACTATGAAACAAACGTGCACTATAGTGACAAAACGTTCACTGAAGAAGAGTTACTCAGTAAAAGCCAATACGGGAGTTAAAGCAATAAACCCCATCAGGAGGAAAAAGAACCAAAAATAACAAGAACACAGAAACACACAACAATTCTAAATCACCTTTTGGCCAAAGAGTAAGGGAGACCCAACTTGGCGGGATTTTACGAGAAAGCCAGACCAAAAGACCCTACGTTGTTTCCTCCATCAATGAAGTGGAACTACTTTTAGATGGGAAAACAGCAAGATGTTTTAATGCAAATGACATTGCTCATAGTTTGGACCTGGAAGTGATGCATCTCATATGCACTTGAAATTGGAGGGGAATTCAGGAAGGCAGGATATAATTACTTGAACTAAATCTGGCCAAGACATAAGCACTAATGTCCTGTGCTCTTACAAAAAGATCTCTGAAGGATTATCGGTCAAGGGTATCTCCTGGTTTGAAGGCAAGGTGAGACAGTGGAAAACACATGATCAGTCAATGCCATGTTACAAACCTGACCCTGGGACAGTGACTTAGTTTCTCAATGTCACAGTTCTCATCTGCACACAGGTAGTTACAATTCCAGCACATTCAGATATTGGTGATGGAGATTCACTATAAATTGAACAGTAAATATCCTTCTGCTTTCAATAAGGTTCAGAATTCCAAATTTCTTTTGTTGAAAGCCCCTCCCATAAAAGAAAAAAAAAACCTTGTAAAAGTTTCGCATTCACCCAAAACAAAGAAATACAATTTAAAAAGCTAAGAGTAAATACAGTTCAGCAATATTCATTAATTCTTAAACACAGGACAAAACCAAAACCCTAAGGCCTTTCAGACAACAGTGTCTCAAACACAGATTTTACCCAGCATGAATGTAAAATGGCTTCACCAGCATCACTGAACTGCTTGCCCCTGTTTTGGCAAACACTGACAAGAGCCCTGCCAATAGAAATGTCTCTGTGGTTTCCTGAGCTAAATCACCTGTTACTCATGGGATGAATTCTTCCTTAACAACATCCTAAAGATTCATTCTTTCCTTCCCCGTGGCTTTGCAAGGCTCAGCCCTATGCCTGACTGACTTCTTGATAGGACAAGGTGCAATGGCTTCAAACTGGAAGCGGGGAGATTTAGATTAGATCTCAGTAAGAAATTCTTTGCTGTGGGGGCGGTGAGACACTGGCCCTGGTTGCCCAGCGAAGCTGTGGCTGTCCCATCCCTGGAGGGGTTCAAGGCCAGGTTGGACGGGGCTTTGAGCAACCCGGTCTGGTGGGAGGGGGAAGGAACAATGTGATCTTTAAGGTCTCTTCCAACCTAAACCATTCTGTGATTCTTCCAGCCCATTCAGATCAAGATTGCCACAGTTCCCTTTGTTTTGAGGCCCATGAATACTTTTTCTCTGTTTGTTCTCTCCTTCTGCGTTCCATCCCAGCTTCTTGTCCCTCTGTCCAAGGCCACCCTCATGTTTACTATGCTTCATAATCTCCACCATCATCACTCCTACTTGGTACAACACTCCCAAACCTCCTCCTTTACTGATTCCCATGGGTTTTGCTTGCTCTGAATCTTGGTTGTATCTGGTCATGGAGCAAGCTGCAAGGCAGGATTTGAACCCCCTCTTCTAGGAGGTTGTCAGCCATGAGAGGCCACATGAATCTCTTCCATTTATTCACTGGGCAACTATTTCTCTAATGCTTCTTGTGCTTGTGGGCAGTAAACTCTTCACAGTTAGCAAATTCTGCCTTTGTACATCCAAAATATTTTCATGGTGCCAGTTGTCAGTGGCTTTAGACAGGAAACAAAATGAATAGATCAGAAGTCTCAGTGTGCTACATGTCGGGGAACACATTATATGGACATATAAAGTAAGAGAGCGCATTATAACTGACTGATCTTCCAATTCCCCAGGCTTCAGAGACTGAAACTCCAATAAAGGGCCTAGGGGGCACCTATTCAGGGTAGAAGTAAAGATTCCTGTTTTTTTCACTACTTAAGCTGAGAGACCTATCTTGGTTATCTGAAGCAGCAATGGGTTCTATGGTCAACCCATGAGGTAACTAAAGAAAGAAAACCTGCCCATTGAGTACATATGAGTTAGGCAGTTAGGTCCTCTCCTGATCCCACTGTAACGTGGATCTCGTAATAGGACTCGAGGAAATTGCCTTCTTAAGGATATATCAAATGTCTTTCTGGGATACAAGAACTTTCCATTTCATCAGCACCCTCAGTTCTGGGCAGCCTTGAGATATGGCTGTTCTTCCGGGTGTTCTCTGTCTTTCTGGACAACCTAAACAGAGACGCTCAGCAGCCACAGCGTTGCCACATTTACAGGACAAGATTACATTTGAATATACGTGAACACTAATTAACCATCACTACGTTCCTCAGGGTGCGTTTTCTTTTTCAAATTATTTCTTCATCCACCAAGGTCAGCCTCAAAATACTCATTTGACTGCACGCATGGAGTGGTGCATAAAGTACCACTTTCATTTGAGGGAGAAACTGAAGCAAAGGACTTACCCAAAGGCACCCACAAATAGAAAAAATTCTGATTTCTGTTTCTTGTATCTGACCTGAAAATTTGCAATGCTTTTGTTATGATTACAATTAAAGGCAATTTTTCTGCACTGTGGAAGTCAGACAGCCATGTATTTTTAAAGAGTAACACAAAAGGTCTGTGTTCACTAGTACATAAAGATGTTTCCATGTCCTGTAGCCATCCATGTGATCCTGCTGAGGGGCCCATATAAAATTAAAAACCAACTCCAACCTTTATGAGATAGTGAACTGTTTCACTTGTCTCTGTCCGGGACTTAATCACTTTCCAAGCTAATTTAGCAGTAAGTACTTCTTGACTTGGTGCATGTAATGATTTAAAAACATAAATTTGGAGCTTCTAGTCACTTCCCAAGCCCAGGTTTAAAATATGCCTTCAAGACACAATAGCAGTACACCAAAGATACTTTAGAGAGAGAGGAAATTCTATAGCGTGATTCATTTGCATGTTGGAAAACAACTGGGAAGAAAGAAACCACTCTGAGAGAGAAGTCTCATTCTACGCTATCATTAGTGTTGAGAATAACATGCCAGAAAGATGAATGGAATGTTAATGACAACACACTTATGCATTAAATACTTTGGGGTTGGGGAACATGAAGAAGAATGACAGAGGTGTAAATACAAGCTCTGGAATCCCTTCAGCATTCTGGGGCCTTTATTATAGTCTCCAGGTTCACATGTTTCTCACATTTCTAGACTTCGATGACTTAGTAGGAATTCCAGGGTAAATACAAAAAAAGACAAAATGGTGTGGCAGAAGAAAAAAAGGTAATTGTCCTCAGGTCAAAGGGTATAAAACTAGGTATGTATTATACTGCATGAGTTGCCATGGGGAATTTATTAGGTGAAATACATGTAGGCTAATACGGCATTCTAATAATACCTTGTATTTATAGAGTGTTTTTCGTCTTGAATTATAATAACAATTTATTATAAGGAGTTCCTCCTGTTCTGCAAAACCTTTAAGCATTTGTACACAGTGAGCTCAGATTAGATATAAGGACAAGTGAATGTAAGAGATTAAACCAAAACAGCCCAACTAGTACGTTGTTTCTGGAGCAAACCGTTTTTCCTTGAAGCATTTCAAGGCACCAAGATTAAAACAGTTCAAAGAAAGGGATAAGGTTTGATAAACTTCACTAACTCAAAAAGTTTTGATGTGGCTACAGGTGGGACATCTGAACACTCTGTGTATGAAAGATCCTGTTATTGTGATTGAAGTTTAAAGTAAAAATATTAGACATTTGAAATGAAATGAAATTGTTTATATCCCTCAGCAAACTGAAAATATTTTTGTTTGGTTGGTTTCTCTCTTCATGATTTCAGATTGGCATTTTTTCCTAAAATCTCTAGAATTTTCATACTTCTAGAAAAATATTTTTGTCCATATTTGAAGCTTAAGTCAGAAAAATCGTTACATCTCTCAGTGGGGTTCTGTAAGACCAAACATCTTTTCAGTTTGCTGCACAACTGTGGCTCTCTCTGGGGTTGAATACGACAGTCACTGTGAATCAACAACCCTGCCTCAGTGCTTAGGACATAAATGAAAACTACGTACTCCCACTAAAAACAAACACAAAAGCTTGAGTGAGATATTCTATGCGCACACAATACTTTGAAATCCCAAGTTTGTAGATAAAAAGTTTAAAATTTGGGTTTGGCCCATAGGTACTAACATCACAGCCGTTTTTTCCCCCCTTCTTGCTCTTGGTTAACCTCCACAAACCCCTGACAGGGAATGAAAGTCTGCACTACAGCGTATGCTACTGACAACAGGCAGAACCAAGAGCTGAAAAACCTGTGGGTCACCACTGCCCTCTGTAGGCTAGCGGCGCAGAAGTGCTCAAGGACTGAGGAGAACCGTGGTGACTGCAGGAACTATTCACGTGGAAGATGCCTGCAGCTTTTGGAACAGTAAGAAAAATTCTGGCCTTTTACTGCAGTCCTGTGGTCCTGTCTAAGCATCTGTTGCAAACTCTTTGGGGCAACTCAACCGCTTTCTTTTCTACCTTTTCATTTCACCTGAGGCAATAAAGGAAGATTATTAGCCCAGAGAGAGAGGTACTTTCCCTTAAACTTGTACATGTCATAGAATCATGGAATCACAGAATTATCTGGGTTGGAAGGGACCTTTAAGATCATCTAGCCCAACCATCAACCTAACTCTGATAAAAAACCATCACGAAACCATGTCACTAAGCACAGTGTCAACCTGTCTTTTAAAACCTACTTTTAAATATAATAAATTAACCTACTAGTTAATTAATACAGTACAGCAGCTCTGCTCTACAGCTAGAGCACTGAACAGATGTATAAATCAGGAGCCAAGCTCTTCTTTATGTTTGTTTTGTTTTCAAATTAAATCATGGATAATCAAACTGCATTAATTCCCTTTCACAAACATTATTTGGATTGCAAATTTCAAAAGCCCTGCAAGAAAAGCCTTGGAAGGGAGTGGGCAAAATATTCCTCTCAACTGGGATAGAGAGCAGTATGTAGGTGACAACCGAAATGCCAAAACATGGTTAACCACAAACAGGTTATTTCTTAATCTTTTGAAGAGGAGTTTTTATTCATTTTTGATGGTTTTTGCGTGTGAAGAAATACAACAGGAAATACAAGTATTCAGATTCAATATAACTAAGTCTTGAGCTGGACTCAGCTCACCAAAGAGAACTGATTAGCCCAGCCCTGACAATAAAAGCTGGGGTCAAATCCTCAGAGAAGGACTATCGTGACTGACATCTGCTAAACCCTGGTCTGCACAAAGTGGCATGTCAATAAGATTTTAGTGTAACTTATGCAACACGCTCATTGTGCCAAGAATGATGTTAAGGCCAGGTGGAATTTTGTGTTTTACAAAACACCCCACAACACCCATGTTATTAAAATGTTTAATCTTTCAAGCGTAGGCATCTCCCATAATCCCTTAAAGGAGAGGCCTGTGCGCCACTGTGCTTGACACTGATCCAACATAGAGCAGAACTCTGTGCTCCCTTCAAAGGAGCAAGATTTTGCAGGTTTTTTCCCTTCAAACGATCTGGATATGCCGTATCAAATGAAAAGTGAATAGACACTATACCTTCCTGTCACGTTTGGCTTCCTGACTGAAAGGGAGTAACTTGCTTTACTCTTCTTAGACAATACTGAAGGATCGAATGCAGGAATATCATACACAAAACGATTTGTTGTATTTTTATGGGCCTACCGGTGGAATCCTGGAACAAAAAATACTGCCTTTATGAATGGCGGAGTGACTGAAAACGAGGTTGGATTTATCCATTTTATGAACACAGGGAATCTGAAGAAAAGAGGAGCCTTATAGCAAAAAAAACCAACAACCCACACGTTCAACGCGGAGGACTTGGGTCGCGCTCGGCCCCTCAGCAGCCCCCGGGCCGCCATGGTAACGGCCGGAAGCGGAAGTCAGGTGAGCTGCGTCTGACGCACTGCCGCCCCGGAAGCAGGGCGGTTCCTTCCCGGAAGCAGAGTCCAGCAGTGCCTTGGCCCCGCCTCTCCGGGCCGCCATCTTGGCTGGGAGCCGCGTTGGGCGCCGTAGCAGGGAGGCTGGGGGTCGCCGCCCTGCCCTGCCCGCTTTCTCCTGTGGCGCTCCCTTCCCTTTCTCCTTCCCTCCCCTCCTCCCCTCCCTCGCTTGGCCGCCGGCTGCAGGCAGGTGGGGCGTCCCGGCCGTGGAGGGGCCTGCACCAGCAGGGAGAGGTGAGTGGGGCCTGGGCCGGCGGGACGAGCCCGTGAGGGAGCTGAGGGAACAGGGAGCCGGCCGGGCTGGGAGCAGGGCTTGGTGCTGCTGGTGCTCGGCCGCTTAAACACCGTCGAGTTGGTTTTTTTTGCTTGGTTCTGGTAAATTATGTTGTCGCGGTGGGAAAAGGGGTTTGCGGTCGTTGCTTCTGTAAGTGCTGCCGTTTAGCTTCTGCGTTTAAGATGCAAATGTTCTTTCAGGTAAGGCTTTGAGTTAAAAACCCAATAACTATACATAGTGCTGTTAAATATTTCAGTGTATTTTTACAGTCCAGAGTGAGGTGTCCTATAGCATGACTAAAAAACAAGTAATTGTGTTAAATTAAAAAGATATGCTTTAACCTACGTTTCAAAGTTAAAACTGACTTCTTTAGAGAAGATTCTTAATTTTATGATGTCAAGAGGTGTGACTTAAAAACATGTGCGACTTCCTTCCAAAAAAAAAAATACAGTGTGTTTTAAACAACGATTTACAGTAATTCTGACAAAAGCTGGGCCAAATGTGTTTATTTTGAGAATATTTGACCGCATGGATTTGGTGCTTGTGGTTTGAATATTAATTCTTAATGAATGGTACTTGGTTATTTTCTTGAACTAAAGGAATAGAAAAGGTCATAGGTATTTAACATACTTCTTGTGTCAAATGCTGCTGTCATATTGTAAGCATTGCCTTATCTCTTTATACAAACTTTTTGTAAAGTCTTTCCTTTCTGTGCTTGGTTAAATTTCCAAGTAACTTGCTACCTTTCTGGGGGAAAAGTGAGTTAAATAGCAGTTGTTAATTGGTATGTAAGCAGCATGGAGTTTCCTTTCTTCACACTGACTTGTCTCATTTTGGATGAGGCCTTTGTTTATCTGGAAGAGGATAATCTGGCTCAGAAGTTCCCTTCTGCAAATTCAACTGACTCTTAAGCAGGCAGCAGATTTAATTTAAAATCCTTCACCTCAAAGTCAGTAGTAAGGTTATTGTGGGTTTTTTTATTTTGTTATTTATTTCAAATAACTCTATATGCAGAAACAGCAAATGAGTTTAAATGATGGGCAAATTTACATAATAGATATTAAAACGGAATAGGGAAATGAATTATTTAAAAAAAACCCTAAGCCCTTTGAAACAGTGTCATAATGATGTGTGTTCAGCCTAAACACAGGGCTGGTTATTAAGAGTCCAAGTGGGTTCTACAGTGCAGCATGTTTTGATGGTAGCACTTCACTGTGGTAGTTAAACAGTGGTGTTTTGGAAGGAGTATTTTCCCATTTTGGCAGTATGCAGAGTCTCTTGGGAGTGTGTTAGTGGGTTAAAATTTTGCATGGTTCTTGCTACTCAAAAGTTATGGTAATATAATTTCTATTTTAAAAAAAGGCTTTGTAAAGTAGACTTTGCAAAACTCTGGAGTTGCGTTCAATGAAGCGTAGTAGCTCTGTGTCTGTTAAGATTGTATTGAGATTGTGTTTGTATATATTTTCTGAAAACTAGATGAGCAACAACAGTAATAAGAGAGCACCAACGACAGCAACACAGAGACTTAAACAAGACTACCTTCGAATTAAGAAAGATCCAGTGCCTTATATCTGTGCAGAGCCCCTCCCATCTAATATCCTTGAATGGTAAGAATTAGAATGAACTGTTCACGCACTTGTGGAGAGAACAAGATTTTCTAGGTCATCAAGTCTGACTCCCTCACTCCTACAGATTGTATGAGAATATTGGTTTTGGGAGGTGGAGTATGAAACTTTTGCTAAAGTCATATAGGCTCTTATTTTTCTAGAGAGATTGATGGTGGATTGTGTGATGGCTTTCATACTGTTTAAATTTCCCTCTTTGTCTTAGGCACTATGTTGTACGGGGACCTGAAATGACTCCCTATGAAGGTAAAAGTTAGCATGTAGCAAAAACATGTGTGTATGTTATGTTGTGATTGGGATGCTTGAGTAATTACTGCTTAAATGGGCAAAAATATAACTACTGTAAATAGCTCTAAAAACTGTTAGTGCAGTTTCAAAGCTGTCAGTGACTTGTGCACTACCGCTGTCTATTAGTAATTTTTCGTTATCAAGGATTCTAACAAAAACACGTTTAGGTTAACCTGAAGACCAATAACTTCCTATTGAGTAATTGCTAAAGGTCTTGGAGCGGATAACTCATTTACATGGTATGTGCTAGTCCAAGATGATTTAAAAAAAACCATTTTGTTATCACAGAAATGTTCTCAGTGGCCTGAGGCGTATATTCTCTTTATTAATTTGTCAGGAGAAAGTGAGGAATGTAAAAGCCTTTTTAATTTGTTGTAGTCACATATTTCCCAGTGTCTGCTGGAGCCTCTCACAAAATGCTTTTTGAAGTCGGATTCTTCATAGGATTATATTTGCAGTTAGCTGTGTTTCTGGAAAACTAATCCATTTGTGTTCTATTGAATACGTTTTGGCTGGTTTTCCTTAAGTGTATTACAGACTTGACAGCAACAAGTACTGTTTGTAATAAGCATGTGAGACAATCGACTCCAAAGTAAATATGCAGGTGTGCATCATTATTCCTGTATTTTAGAGACACAAGATGATGAGCTTGATGTCTTTAGTGTGAGGGGGAGAAGGAGACAAGTAAAGGGTTTTATTTAGCCCATTTTGAGGAGCAGCTTAGGACTTCGTCTTCATGCAAAATAAGTAATTCATCTCTTTATGTAATGCAGGTGGCTATTATCATGGGAAGCTAATATTCCCCAGAGAATTCCCTTTTAAACCTCCTAGTATTTATATGATTACACCTAATGGAAGGTTTAAGTGTAATACAAGGTAAGGATCTTCTTCTAACACTTAAGCAATTAACACCATTTTAGCAATATATATAATGTGTAATAATTTTAGTGGCAAAAATAACACACACTGCCTGTTTTACCCTTTTGAAGGTTGTGTCTTTCAATCACTGATTTCCACCCGGACACGTGGAATCCAGCTTGGTCAGTTTCGACGATCTTGACGGGCCTTCTTAGTTTTATGGTGGAAAAGGGCCCCACCCTGGGCAGCATCGAGACGTCAGAGTTCACAGTAAGCTCCAGACTCTGTGATTGTACCTTTTGTCAGCTGAGGGAGTGTTGAATGTGACCTCAAAGTTTAAACAACAGCAGCAATGTTTAGATATCTCATAAATGAATACCTTGTTGCCTACTATAGATGTTGGGCAGATGAATTGAGTTGATTTTAGGTAGTGTGGGCATGGGAAGAGGATTTCTTAGAGAACTTAAAATCCCTTTTAGTAAACAGTGTGGTAGGGACTTTCTTTCTCCTTTCTTCTTCTTGAAGTGTCTGCCAAGCAGGCACACTAATACAGAACACTAATCCCAGAAGATGAAGAATTAAGAACATAACTTATGTCTAGAAATGTCTATTGTGTGAAGTTTTAAATGTTAGAAACTGCACGGCTATTGGTTTGCACCATCCTTGTGGGGAGATAATCAGAAGTTGAGTTAAAGTATATTAACTTCATTTATGTGCAACTGCTGATAATTTTGGTTTCCTCCACAGAAAAGACAGCTCGCTGCACAAAGCTTAGCATTTAATTTAAAAGATAAAGTCTTCTGTGAGCTCTTCCCTGAAGTCGTGGAGGTAAGGGAATTCATCCATGCAATAATTTGGTTTCCTGCAATTTTTCAGTTTCTCTGTGTAGATCTGTAAATTAATTTTTTAGGTCTTTTCGCAGATAGTAACTACTTTTGTCAGTCTTGGAAGCCTTTTAATAGACACTTTTGCTATGCGTAAGAATTAAAACCTTGAATCTTGAAATGGAATTATTTTTCTGCTGCACAAACATCCATCGTATATGGAATCAAATATATGTATTTAGGATTGGTGTCACAGCCTTAACTGAGCTGCACATGCCGCAGACATGGTTGTGTTCTCAATATTTTACAATTGTATGCTGTGTTTTCCTGAGTTTGTATATCTGGACTTGTTCCATCAATATCCTGGATTTCTTATTTATCCTTTAAGATCAGACACTGTTAATATTCTTCTTGATTAACTTCTGAGAATGGGAGATATTTATTTTTGGGGGGGTATGTATCTTCTTTGCACAATGCTAAGCATATAGGTGTGTTTAATACAGTTTATATCACCATGTACTGGGAACAGCTGAATGTCTTGTGTTCCAGACAGGCTGCACATGCAAGACTTTTGATGCAAGAATTTCTGATTTCTGAAAAAAAGGCTTCTCGGAAAATGTACATGTGAACTACAAATAAACTCAGGCAAATGATTGTTAGTGTCAACTACTGAAGTTAGGTCGCTTTGGAAGAAGTTGGGGAATGTGTACAAACGTATGAAATGCACTTAATTTAAAGACCTACAGTGTAAAGAAGAGTACCAAATCCTTTTCCTAAAGTTATGTAGGAATTTGGGGTCTTAAATCTCTTAAAAATACCCAATTACCTTCAACACTTTCACTTCCAGCTATTCATTTTTTTTTTCTTCTTTCTCCAGGAGATTAAACAAAAACAGAAAGCACAAGAAGAGCTCAATAACAGACCTCCATCCCTCCCTTTACCAGATGTTGTCCCTGATGGGGAAGCACACTACGGTCAGAACGGGATCCCCCTTCTGAATGGGCACGTACCACTGGCACCTGCCAACCATCCCGGTCTCCAACAGGCCAATCGTAACCATGGACTTTTAGGCGGAGCTTTGGCGAACTTGTTTGTTATAGTTGGTTTTGCAGCCTTTGCCTACACAGTCAAGTATGTACTGAGAAGCATAGCGCAAGAATGAGGATAATAAAAGCAATCCAAGACCAAATTAGTGGTAGTTGCAGAATGATTGGAACTCTTTGGGCATCTGACTCTGACACTGGGATAAATGTTTGTTTTACCAAGTTGCAGGTAAAACATTGGTTGGCTCATGGGTTATGTTTGGGAAATGGAGTAGTTTCAATTAGGCGGAAAACTAAAAGTTCTACTCGCAGATCCTCTTGTCCTCGCTACTATCTGGTAGTGGCTCACAAACAAGTCAAAGCATTATTGATGAGATGCTGACATTTCTAGTGCTTTGATTTTTATAGCAGTTCTCCATCTGTTATTTGAAATTTGAAAACCTTAAGCAAATATGGCTTTTTACTTCATTGAACAGTTTTTAAAATTTCACAATTTATGCATATCATGTTTTATTTTCATTAGGGAAGAGTCTGTATAGGTGTTGAAATGATTCAAGTAGAGATTTCATGTGGACTTGGTAAGGGTTTGATTCATGTGAACATTGATGCTACAGAAGATTGCTGGTTTCTTTTTTAAAATAGAATGAACATCATTGCATATCTAGTCAGTAGCGATTAGATGAGTGGGAAGATAACACTGTGTGTGTTAAATGTGTTGTCTAAATTGTCACAATGTAATTGAAGGTTTTATTTGGGCTACAAAAAGTGCAGTTTGTTGGCCTTCAGGAATGATTAGAAAGAAAAAAGCATTTGAATCAGCCTTGAGGGGGATACCCATATCCAGTATTGTTTTGGATTTGTTCACTTAGAGATTTCCATTTTGGGAGATGTTCTATTTGAAAGCTGTAATACTTAATTTTGATCACAAGGTGCCACTGTTGAAAGAAAATAATAAAACTGCACAGACCAATGGAGAGTTGATTGTGTATTCAGAAAATCTTCTCTGGATTTCTTGGGCTTTGGGAAATGAAGTAACCCTAGCCCTTGTGAAGATAAAAAGACAAATGAGTCTGAATAACAAAACAGCTTCTTCAGAGTCAACAGAATTAATCTGAAGTGTTGGTAGTTGAAGTAAACCCTTAAAATTAATTCTGCTTGCTTACTTGAAGATTTCCATAAACTCTTAAAAAAACCACCACCAAAACCCAAACCCTTCTAATTCTTCTGAGATTCTAGAAGCTTTTTTCTTTTAGGTGTAAGTTCATCACTGTTCCCCTTCAGATGATTGATGACTGAATTACAGATGTTTGTTCATGGGATTACAGGACTGTGGATAAACACTAAAACTCCTAGGGTGGTTCAGAAGTCTGAAATTACTTTTTTAACTGAGTTTGCTTGGTTTCCCCCCCTCTGCTTAATTTTCTCCCAATGCTTTGTTTCATCAGAGGCAAACATCCTGTGCCTTTCATAATTGACAGTGATCCCTGGTCAACTGGGGAAGAACACACTCACTGTTAATGTTACAACAAACTGTCAGAGGTGATAGCAGAGTAAAAAGCTCTGCATCGTCTTATTTTTTAAGTATTGTGAAGAGCCCAAATAAATATTACCTCATGTATCTAAGAAATTTTTTGAAACTGTTTTTATTTTCCCTTTCAGATTTGTTCTCTCTCTGCTTCTCCTTCGTATCTTGAATTGTAAGCAAAAATGTATTGTTAACCCATGAGCCATGCAGCTTAGAGCATCAATAAATGTGACCAATTCTCTGCAATAGGTAGGAATTACCAAAATAGCAGAACAGCTCTATACTAAAGAAATCTTAAAGCAGTTCTTAATGAGGTAAGGAAGGGAAGGAGGAGGTGGGGTGTGGGGATGGAATTTGGAAAAGGCTGGATTTTAAGATGTATTTATAAATCTTTGATTTTTTTTTTTATTATTATTTTGTGGTTTTACCAAATCTTATTTATAACTATTTTTTAATTTACCTCTTGTATGTGCTTAATCAGCTCTTGTAAAAAGAGAAGCACCAGTTGTATCTATCTAGAAACAACTATGTTCTGTCGGTCTGGGGGTGTGCTGGCGAGGAAGGGGAGTGTCATGTCTTTTCCTGCAGTGATAGGATTTTCAAGATGGGTTTGTCAGACTGGTATTTTTTTTTTCTTGAAGCGTATGGACCTGTAGCTGAGGCTGTTGTGCCTCATATTTCTTTGCATCATTCAAACATGTTTGTGTTGTTGCAATGCCTTTTATTACCATTGACATTGCCTACAGACAGAAGCTTATAATTGGTTATCTATGTTTATCTTCTCTTATGGAATTTCTTTTGTCCACATAAATGAAGACAAAGGCAAGGAGACCTTGGGCATAGTGTGTTTGCATCTTCTGTGAAATGTACCTAACTGAGGTAAAAGAACTAGTAAAATCTGGAGATGTTCAATAAAAGGCATTTTATTTGTGACAAGTTGGCCTTAAGCTACACCCAAGTGTTTGAAGGTGGGTGTCTTCTTTTTAGGAAGTGCCACGATTGGAAACAAAAAAAAACTTTGGTTAACCCTGGACATGCTGCATTTTTTCTGAGGATTGGTTGTATTTAAAAAACAGAACTTCCAATTGCAGTTTCCCATCAGTATCCTGGATTCAGAGAAAGATTTGAGTCATTTCGAGGAGCAGTAGCTGGTAGAAGCAGACTGAAGCCTTGCACCTATGGCTTACAAGTTTTTAATACATCTCCTTGCTCCTTGCCTTTGGTAACGGAAGATTTATTCCCTTCTGTGTAGGTTTTACTGTTTTGTGTTTTTTTTTAAAAGCATTCATAATAGTATGCAGTATCTGATCTTTTTGTTACCAAAGTCATTAAATGGAGTAAACCATTCTTTGCCATGCAAAAATATTGTCATGCCCTGAAGCAGTGCGTTACTTAATGTAATCAAGCAAAGAGCTCTCCCTCAGTATGTGATACTGGAACAAACATCTGGCCCTTCACTTTCATGCTGCAATTTCATAGGTTTCTGTAGGGATGTTACTTGCAGTTGGTAGGGAGTTTTTGCAGCCTGACTCAGAAGACATCTCAGTGGTCGCCTTTAAAGATCTCTTGGTTTTTAAAATCCTGGATTTGTGTGTAGTCGTAACTTTTTCTCCCCCTAAGATTTCAAGGTGATGAAGTTACCTTACTTCAAGCATGTACTGAGGAGTAGAAATGACTGCATTGTAAAGTTGTTTGTTAATAATAAACATTCATGATAAAATTGATACTTTCTGTGGGACTGTTTTTGGGAAAGGAATCCTGGGAAGAAAACTGGATATATGTGGACTATAAAGCAAGAACTATGGCAAAACTGCATCTCTCTCACCTACAGATGGTTTTTTCCCTCAAGTTAGTTTGGTATCCCTTACATCTGTGGTGAAACACCTCCAGGAAGACCTACAGGTAGTAATTCTTTTAGATCTTTTGTTTGATAATGCAGTTACTTTACAGAGAGGCATTCGTTCTGTAATGACATCAGTGTCACAACTGTCATTGTAGTGCAGTATCTGTTTTTAGTACCTTCTCCGAGACATGGAACAGATGCTGATCTGTTTTTGCCAACAGTGATGATGTGTCTGAAGAAGAAGGTAGATTAGGACCTTGCTACTGACTGGGCAGTTGCTGTTTGAGTACAGTTTGACTTCATTCTGCTGCCATTCCCTTAACACCTAGATAGCTACTTCTGTGATACCTAGACAGCTGCAGTTCTGTGTAAGGCAGTAAGTGTTACTCAGAGGCTGTCTTCTGATTCTTAGAATTTGATTTTGGGCTGACATTCCAGTTGTGTGCGTGTGTATCCAAAAAATAGTTGTTTCTAATAGCAATTTCTTTATAACTTTATGGAGGTGAGGTGTTTTTTTTTGCTTGACTGACATCTGCCAGGGCTAAGCAGTGTCCTCATTTGTTTAATGAAATGATGCATTTTCCTTAATAATGCTGGTATTTCCACCTTTTTTTTTTTTGTCTTATTCAGAGCAGGTCTAGTGCCTGGAGATCTTTTTGCACTCCATTGTTACTTAGGGCAATGGACAAAATGAAAAGCAATCCTTCAGGTCTGTTTAATGCTTGTGTTGGTAAGGAACTGCTCAGTTGAGGGTAGCTTTATTGGTGTATTTCAGATCCATGTAGTCACAGGATTCTTGCTGTGAGGACAGGCATCTGCCCCTACCTAGACAAATCCTGTAGGAAAAAAAAAAATCCCTCCTGTTGTGTTTGTATGAGTACTTGGATTTCAAAATGGCCTTGGGTGTTGATAGTGTCTATCTAGCCCAGTGTTAAATGGGAAACTCTTCCATGCACAGAAGGCCAGAGAAAAGAGATGCCTCTTGCCCATCTCCTGGATTTACCAACTTGCCTTAAATGTGTAAGCAGTCGGCAGGAGATAAGCTGTCTTTTCTTCAGAAGAGCAAGGTCACAATTTGTAATTAGAATTATTACTTGAAGTCGTGTGCTTCAAAAAGTATTTTTTTTGATGTCTCTGAATAACGTATGCTGCTAATTTATTGTTATTGGTGGCTTGTCTTTCTGTGACTGGGTTGCAATATAAAGAGTATACAAGATGATATTGTTTTTGCTGCCCAGCAAAGGCCAGATCTTACTTCTTAAAGCAGAAAAAAATAACGTTTTCAATGTAAAAATCGCCTAAGCACACAGAAAAGGGAGGCTATTGAACGTGAACTCAGCAATCGTGAACATCTTGTGTTAGTGTAAAGAGTTTTTTGGGAAATAATGATTTATTAGGCTTTACTGGGAATCTTTTATTAGTGGTAAAAGGTTTATCCCCACCAAGGTTATTTCACACCTCTGTCACTCCGAAGAGCCCACTGCAAAGGAAACCTCGGGAGCGGCTGCGCAGGTGTCCCCGTTTTTCCCAGCATTTCCATGGATTTGCCAGGAGATGGCGTAGCGATCCCGCCTGGGCCCTGGGGAATGCGGGAAAGAATCCCGAAACCTGGGGTGCAGGGGGTTAGCAGAAGACAACTGAAGCTGCCAAAAAAAAAAGCTCTTGGTCTGTCTCCCCAAAGCTGCTCTTCTATCTGCTGGTGTGTTTAGGTTTGTTCTAACAGCTTTTGTGTATTAACCCAGTCAACGAGCTTGAGTTTATATGGATTAGCCTTGGGAAATTATAGATTTAAACCTAAGGGATCTATCACAGGAGTACTGTAGACCTTTATCTACTATGAAGCAGGGGTGTGTGTCAGGGAATGGTAATGTGTCACTGTCTGTATTGGCTTAAAAAAATCACTATCTCTGCACCAAGGCTTAGTCGTCCAATATATTTACAATGGGTAACTCTGGGAAAATCCTAGCTTTTGACCTTTTGCCCTTTGGATATTACTTTTAGCATAGTTAGGGAAGGCCTATCTTGAGTGAAAGGCGACTTGCATAAGTAGAGATTGAAAGATCAAATCGCAAATTTCTTGCCTGAGTATTCAGTTTCGTCTCCAGCTTTACACGCACTTATTGCAGTGTTTGCAAACACTCTCTTTGGGTTCTTGCCCACAATTTTGAAATGTAAATGGGGCTGCTTATACTATCCTCCCTACTTTATAACTTTGCTTATGCAGAATTGGTATTGTTTTATTCTTAACTATTCCCATTATGGTGCTGAGCTAAGAGAGGAAACTATTTGTCTTTTCAGTCACTTTGAGATTCTTAGTTTGTTGTGCTTTAAGTGCAAAATTGGCCTATTCCCGTTTTTGTAAACGGGGTTGAAGATTATTCATGCATTGGCAGGACTCAGGTGCTTTGGAACTGCTGCAATGAGGATGTGAGAACAGCAGCAGCAAAGCGTGCCATTTTCCAGAGATAATAGAAATGCTGAATTAAAGATTGGAGGAGAGGTAAAAACTTGTTTCAGCCCAAAATAGATAAAAATATACAGTCAGGAGTTAGCACAGTCTGTTTGTCTTACTGGACCATCAAGCAACTTCGCCTTGTGCTTGCGAATGTAGTTAGGATTCATTTCCCCTGAATCTGAGGTTAGAGTCTCGGGATTTGGCTCCTGGGATGGGGAAGGAGATGTTGCAGGCAGACAGCAGACCAAAAAAGCGATTGCCCCATTCCAGCCGTGAATGTCATTTCTTGCCATGGTGTGTGGATCTGTCAAGCTGTTTAGCTGCAATATGACAGATTGTCCTATTAATGTGTCATCAAGTGCACTTTTACAAATTCATGGCTTGTCTACAACTAACCTGAAAAAAGAGGCTTAAGTATGAGAAGGCGCCAAAGAAAGTTAAATATTATTAACAAATAAAGTCTGCCACGTAGTTTTGATGGAATGTGAGCTCGTTGGGGGAGGGGTGATATGCTGTTAACTATTTAGCTTCTGTGTAACTTCCCTTCTTACTCTCACTCTCTTCTCTTTCCCCAACCCTATTTCTCTCAAAGGATGCTTTAAAGAAAATAGTATCTGTATTCTGCTTCTTGATTTTGTGCTCAGGTTGTTCATGCCTCAGTTTCCCTGAGCTGTAGATAATTGAGCTGTTGCTCCTGATCCACCCTGGTTGCCTTTGGAGTCCAGTGAAGGGCTGTGCTGGCATTATTACTTGGATTACAGAAGGCATAGTATTAAAAGAAAACCAATCTGTTGCTTGCTAGATGAATAAGGAACTTCAAATTATGTGATCTTCAACCTTTTATCATTCTTGGACTTGCTTATGGTACAATCTCAGCTATTTTTGCATCAGTCTCCATATTTGTAGAAAGAATAGGAATATTTGTTCTAGGTGGTGGGGAACTGACAGATTTGCAGACTGTCCAAGTACTTCAAGGTCTCCCTTATGAAATGCTTGGACGAGATGTGTAACCTTTGGTTTTCTGTTATTTTTAATAAACAGCCCACCCTCCTGTAAAGATACCAGAAAGTCCTCCCTGAGCCAGCCTGTGAGGAGAGTTAGGGGAAAAAGTTGCATGGCACACAGCTAACGAGTATAAAGCAGGGGTTCTGATGTATCAACGTGTGGTGCGATGCTGAGTGCGTATTCCAAGCCACATATTTTTAGCTCTACCACACACTCATGTAAAGTTTTACAAACTTCCCAGAAAAATGGTGATTTCTCTGAGATAATGAAGGGGAGGTGCAGAATAGGGCTGAGGGGAGGGAGCAGGGAACGGGCATTGATTTAAATCTGCCTGGCACACGGGCCAGCTCCACTTATCAGTGAGTCTAATAGGAATGTGAAGAGAATAGGCTTGACAGCTCATTAGAATGTGATCCCTCCTCCTTTTTTTTTTTTCTTTTTTTTTTTTTTTCTCCTTTCTTGAAGTTGATGGAAACTCATTCAGGAAAGAAGTACTTATTTGCTGAGGTAAAGCAAAAGCTGAGGAGGGTTTTGCCAGTGTGCAGCTGGGGAAAGGAGCAGCGAGAAAAATCAGATGTGATCTACCCTCAGAGGTACCTGAAATCTTGCCCAGTGTGAGGGCAGATGAGGATGAAAAAGACACGAGATTCTACATCCTGACAGCTGCTTGTGGCATTGGGACTCACTGCTCGTTGCCTCATTAAAGAAAAGGGAAGATAAACCCAGCTAAAGAGGGAGAGAAAACCTGGGAAAACTTTTATCTGCTCCTAATGGACCTAGGTACATCTTCAGATTCTTTGCTTCTTCCTGTTCTAATTTTTATGATATGAGAAATTTATTTTCTCCTTAGAAGGCTGAGCACTTGCCTGAGCTGTGATGCTTTCAGCCCCTTCAGAAGAGCAGTGGCCGTAGCAACTTTGGGTTGCAGTTTCCCAGCATCTTGAAAGGAAAGGATGAGGACTTGTCACTGAGGAAAGGGAAGTATCATTCAAGAGAGAATGGATGGAACGTATTCAAGCCTGCTTTGAACTGCACACGATGCTGCAAATGACAGAAAGTGAAATCTCCCGTTGAAGAGGAACAACCCAACAACTCCCCTAATGAGTTTGTGTTGTCAGCTCCGACCTGAGCAACTATTGCCCTGAGCAATTTGACTTTTCTAAGTTTCGTAGTTGAGTGCATTTTAAACGAGTCTGAAGACTTATTTTGGGGGGGGGGGGGGGGGAGCGACACGTCAAGGTGGGTGGCAGGACTTTCCAGGGCCCCTTGTATTTATGTAAGCTTCAAGAGGCTGAATGGACTTACCTCCTTCTTCGAGTGAATCCAGATTTGCAAACAAGTTTATCTATACCATTTCCATGTGTCCTGCTTGAACAGAGATCTCTCCAGCAACCAGCGCATCTGTGCATGCTGCTCATTTGACATTGCATAGCCCAGAAGATCACCTTTAATAGTTCTAATAATTTTATTTTTTTTTTTTTTTTTTAGAGAGAAGTCTGTGTCTATTCCTATTATTCGTGGTGAAGGTTTTTGTGCTTGGAGAGTGCCCTTCCTGACTTGGCCCCTCCCTTTGCAAAATGAAGGGGTGCACCTGGGTGTTTGTGGCAACTTTACTTTGTCAGCAGTTCTGCCTCTTCAGAGTTATGGCAGCAAAGAGAGAGAGGAAGATGAAGAAGGAACCTAATCAGTACACTGAGCCTTTCAATGCTACCCTCTCAAACAGTGAAGAACTGCACGGGCATCCCAAGGTAGGTGTTTATGTGCTGTCAGTGCTTGGTAGAACTTATTTCTGGCAGTAATGTGATGCTGGTTCCTTTTCCCAATGATTTGAGGCAGTCTTGCCAAATTCTATTTGATTTTAAAGAGAAATGTTCTCTCTTTTGCCTGTGCATGCGTGATTTTCTAGCTTACTGAAGCAAACACTGAGATACTGCAATTCGTGGTTATAACTTATTTTAGGGTATGTATGACTGAAGTTCCAGTCCTGTAGTATAAACAGTGCAAACACCTGAGCATGCTGAGCTTTCTCTGCACTGCACCTTCTACCAGAGAGGCTGCGGGGACTGAAAATTACACATGAGAAAAATTTTGCTATAGTTGGATGATCCATTTAGGGTGATTGTGGCTCTTGTAGGAAAGGATTCAGGGAGACTACAACGCTGAGAAGGGGGGGAGTCTCCTCTATCACACAGTGCCTTCCCTCTCTCTGCTCACACAAAAATGTCCCTTGTTTCAAATGGAGGTGACCTCTAAAACACGACTTTGATCACAAGCATTAGGGATGGCAGTCACTATAGCAATGAAGGAACAAACCTGTCAAAAATTGGGGCATGGCAGAGGGGGCAAGTTAGAACAATTGGGCTGACATTCTAAATATCCTATTCAATGCTATTGTGAGAGTAATTGGTTAAGGTTGGGCAAGTCTGGGAAACAGTCCTCTATATAAAAAAAGCTGGCTGCTACACTTAAAATTATCATTAGGGGACTGTAAGCAGCGTTTCTTCAATTAATTCTTTGTTGTGTATTACAGGCTCTGTCAGGACAGGTTGTATACACACTAAATTCTTGAGGTGCTTATAATCAATCACTTTCTTCTGCTCTCTCTAGAACTGCTTCATTCTGCTTCTGCAAAAGGGGCCAGGCACATGTCTGGTGCAACTAAATTTCAGTCTATTCTGGAATTAATTTGGCTCCATGTGAAATGTATTGGACCGCAAGCACAATATATTCTGATTGCAAAAGCAAGCAGAAACTGGTCCTGGTTAATTCTAATATAGTCATACATACATTATTGCTAAAAGAAACACAGTACTCATTTGGAGGCTAGTGGGCATTCATTAAAACAGACATTGTTTGGGAGCTGCAGTTTGTGTGTTGTAATACTTTGCTTTAAAATATCCATGGCAAAGGTTTGGCTGCAGCAAGAGCTGGCGAGTTCAGTGAAAACAGGTTCTGTTTAATAAGGACTGTACAAAACCAAATCTTTGATGTAAATGCTTATGAGCTCTGCTTGGTGTCTGCTCCCAGATTTTGCAATGTGAACTTTTCTCCTTGGAATCTATTTGAGGCTGCAGTTAAGTATTGCTTCTAAATGTCATGGGTTGACTATATTGTATTTTATATTTATATAGCACCTGCCCAAGCTAAGGGATTGTTTACACATACTATAAATGCAGTGCTTAAGAATTGCCACCATTTCTGGGGTAAATGATAGCACAGAAAGCATCATAATTTGTATTCACTAAGGGAAGAAGCAGAGTAATAGTGAATCTATCCTTGCCTAACCTGTCAAGCTAAAGGAAGGTGGAAAGCAGTTCTCTGTGGAAAACTGATCTCTTTGAGCCTTGAAGGTACTTCTGTGAGCGGTTTTGTTTGATGGAAAGGGTGGCCTGCAAGGGAAAGTGAAACAACAGCAGTGTCCCCTTTCATTTTTCTACAGCACATAACAGGAAAGATGGAATTTTTTTTTGGCCTTGTACAGTGAAAATTAAGGCTGTGTTTACCTTGGAAGACTCTGTGGCCAGCTGGTAGGTTTATCAAAGCAGGAGGAGCAGGGAATACAGTATTAGCTGAGAGTAGTGGTTTTTATTCATACTGTTGAAAAGGTAGATGTGTTTTTCTTCTAATTAAGCAAAACAATTTAGGACAAATTTCTCTTGGGAATCCTTTTCAAATAGGAGTGGAGAAAGCTCCCCTTTAACATTCATAATGCATGTGGTGAAATGTCTACCTAAAACAAGAGGCAGAAGTCTCAAATCTGGTAGATATGATATTTCCAAGGAAACAGTAAGTGCGTTGGATTTTTTTTTTTTTTGAAAGTTTTCCTCCAGTCCTATCTTTCTCCTGCAAGATGGGATGTTATATTAACAGGAGTTCAGCAGTAATGTTTATTTAGGGTTGACACTGATGAGGAGTTATCATTTGATGCCCAAGTAGAGGGAATAAAGATGGAGTCAGGCTCTTAGCACCCAGTTAAAGGACAAGAGGCAGTGGGTACAAGTTGAAATACAGGAAATTCCATGTAAATGTGAGAAAAGAATCTTCTTTACTGTGATGGTGGTCAAAAACTGGAAAAGCCTGCACAGAGAGGCTGTGGAGTCTCCATCCTTGGACACAATCAAAAAATGACTGCACGTGGTTCAGAGTAACTAGCTGTAGTTCACCTGTGGGGGTGTTGAACTAGACAATCTGTGGGTGTCCCTTCCAATTTCAGCTGCTCTGTGAGCTGCTGTTAGGGGTAGTTCAGCTGAGGAACTCACAGGCAGCACCCTAACCTGGGGAAAATTGTTGACTCCGTCTCAGTGAAGTTTCAGGGATGATTGAAGTCAACAGATTCTACCCTCAGTGGAATTCCTGCAAGAAATAGTGTAATGTTCTTAATTTAATTGCCCACTATGTAGCCAAGGAGTTCTTGAAATTTTATTTCCTTTGTGATCCTTCTGTCTCTGTCAAATATCTAGGGCTAGGTCTACCTGGTTTGTTACTTAAATCTCTCTGAATTATTTCTTTGGAGCCTTTTGCTTCCAATTGAAAACAGCAGCTGGTTCAATGATACTGTGCAAATTGCGTTCCTCCTCTGGGAAGAGATTTCAATCTTAGACTGAAGTGTGTGATTGCATGTGTAAGTGAGAAAAGTATTTTTGGGCCTGACAAGTATTAAAGCCATGGGAGAGACTGGACTGTGCCCTGTCTGTAGCAGAAGGCGTTATCATTCATATTTTGTATCTGTCATCATTGCCAGTCTTGCTCTGGCATATTATGAATGAGAAGGGCTATAACAACATGCTTCCTAGCAATTCCTTGTGGGCCATGTAAAATAATGTTGGATTCATACATCTAACTCAGCATGTCAAATAATTCGGTGCTCGCTCTCATTTCTCAGAGCTGTTTGTAAGATTATTTTTTTTTTTTTAAAGCTTATTATTGAAGTGTGTAGTCCTACGTCAGATGTGGGTTTGTGTGCTACACAACTGTGCTACACCCCTTCTATTAGTGCTCCTCGGTTCCTTACCTTTTTGTGGCAGCCCTAAAGACATGGTGCATCCAGGGGTGACACGGGTGAACATTGCAGTACAGCAAACGCAGCACCAAACACCATGTTGTCCTCTTACCCAGAGTAGCTTTTGTTCATGTGAACTGTTCCATTAGATTAATTAAATTCATTACGGGTGTGACTGCTGAAGGCGGTTTGTGTTTAAGTGGAGGGGAGAAGCTTGTTGACGGAGCCCTTTAGAGGGGTGAAGAATAATTTTTCAATCACAAGACGTAGTGGGAATTGAGGTAGGAATTCCATTTTGGATTTGGCTAAGATACCAAACCTAACGCTTCTGCTCTAGGGAAAATTCTTGAGAGATCTGTAAAAACCACAAGTGGTCAGGACCTTGGTTTTACATCTCATTAATAACCAAGAGTGTGTATAACCATAAGTTATTAGCAGCTGACATAGGATTTTTCACACTAAAAAAAAAAAGAAGTGGTCCATCACTTTTTAACCTGTTCCAAGTAAAATACACTACTGAAATAAATAGTTTGTTCCCTATTTCATAATGAAGCTGACAATACTCTTGCTGGTGTAAATCGGGTGTAACAACATAGAAATTTATGGATTAAGATAATTGAAATGCTTAGTCAGGTTCATTTTGTGTCTGGCAACTGCTTAACTATTAAGCAAAGAATTCTTAAACATAATTCCATCACAGATGGACAAATCCATAGATAACAGTTTGAGCAAAACTTGCAGGGCAGTAACTTTAGGCATGAAGACTGTGGATTGGAATGGTTAGATATATGTTTTTGGACACTTGTTTCTAAATAATTGCAGGTGGAAAGGATGCTCTTCTCCCACAAAATTGTAACCTTTTCATGCTTTGCCATCTTATCCTACCCTGAGAAATACTTTACTGTGCTTGAGAACACTCAGAGATGCTTTTAGTGTACAGACTTGCTTACAGGTAATGTTGACTTTTCTTTTATTCACCCAGACTCTGAAACTACTTTTGTCCATTTCGTTTTGTTTTTTAGCAGAGGTGCAAACTGGATCCCACTACCCTTGAATTTCAGGCAAGTTCAGATACAGTTCAGAAATTTCTCAGGATCCAAACTGTGCTACTCGACTGCAGATTTCTGCTAGCAGTTTCTTCCATGCTGGCTGCATCTTGGCTGGAGACTGTGTGTGTCTCTGGGCAGTGTGTGCTGTTCTGGGAGCGAGAGCCAGAACGAACCGCAGGTTCTGCTTGTGCACAGCAGTCTGAATTACAGCTCAATTTGGTTTTTATTGCGAGGGAAGTTAGGGACAGAGCAGGCTAATTTCTCATCAGTGTCATAAACTGGGTCTGAAGCGATAGGTACCATTGTATTCAGATTCCAAAATAATCTTAAAAGACCTGATTGAAAGTTCATTAAAAATTGCTGGCAAGGCTTCTGTTGATTTTGGAGGCACTGTTTCAAGCGTTAAGGAGTAAGCCTGGCTTCACTGCAGTTAACATGAGGACTCCTCCTGACTCCTGTAGGTCAGCTTCGCTCTGTAAACAGCACCCCAGGAGGGACAAGTCCCCTTTGCTGGGATTCCAGGGCTGTTCCCAGTCCTGACGGATACCTGAGTTGGCTGCAAGGTCTCTCTGGCTGCTGGAGGCTGCTGCTGCCAAGAAAAACAGAGGCTTGCATGCTTATTGCTGGGATTGCTCATGCATGCCATAGTAATTAAATAATAATACCACAAGGATGGAACATTCATTTTAACTGTCAATCATCCTTGTGCTGGAGAAATCAGGGAGTGCCATGACTGTCTTGTAGAGGGATTTGTAATTTAAGCAAGCCACTGGAGAGGTATGGGATTATTTTTTCTTATTTTTTTTAAACTTCAGGAGATTTTCATTTATTTTTCTGGGATGTGCCATCTGGATTTCTTTTTTCTCCCTGACAAGATGTCTGCTCTGGCCTGTTTCTTCACAGCTGGAGCTCCAGAAAGGCTGAGGACATCTGTTTGTCTTCACAGTTAATGGTCAGGGTCTGCCCATGATTGTTGGCTTCTGCTTTTAGCTGGCCTGTTTCCTCATTTTTGCAGTGGAGGGGAGTTGATGCCTGTCTTGCAGCCTGGTGGAAACCAGGAGTATTTGAATCTTCTCTTCCACATCTGCAGCAAATGCTGCATCCCAGTTCCTAAGACTCTGTTCTTGTGTTTTGGAGACTGCACTTCTGAGTTCCTGCCAGTCCGTGTTGAAGGATGAACTGATTTTATTTTCCTTCTCTCTGCAACCCAGCTGTTCTTTTTCTGGCTTCTGTTACGGCACTGAGGGAATACTCCATCCTGCCCGAGTTGGGTCCTTCTATTAATAAGTTGCTTCCTTCTGTTTTGTGAACTGTGCTGCAGCTTTACCACAGACCTGTCAGTTCCAGTCACGGGGACAAAAAGATGTCTCCTTCATTTGGACAGAGAATGGGTAGGCTCTTGCCTGCTTTACATTTATGAACTGTAATATAATAATACCATATAATGCTCATAAACAGTCCTCTGCAGGTGTGACCTTGTGTGTGGTGGTGCTGCACTTGTCTGTTTGCAGATGAAGTGGGGTAGGAAAGAACTATCTTTTCCCATCAGAAACCATTCAATCCCCATGAAACTCTGATAAATATATTTCATGGCTGTTTTAGAAATAAAATGCACCTCATATGCTGTTCTAAGGACGTTTGCAAACTTTATGAATGCCTTCCTCTGGACTTGGTGTTTATATATTGCAATAGATGGAGAGGTTTGCACTGAAGGACCTTCTCGGCCTGTCCTTGACTTCTTTCTTATGCTTCACAAAAATCTGCACTCAAGCAATTTGTGGGAAGATGATAATGCTTTATTGAGGTGATTAATCTCACAGAACCTGGGATTTCCTATGATACTCCTTTTACATTACTTTCCAGTGAAATTTCAGAAAGCTATTGAAGTCTTGGGTGCAGTAAGTGAAAAGGAGAAATAATAATTTAGCTAAAACAACTACTGGAACCCCTTGACTAAGCACACAATTGACAGCTGACTGTAAATGTGGTTATAAATGTAAAAAAATGGTTCAAGACTGTTTTTTTGGAACAGAATTAATGACATTTTTTTATGAATAGTTTGTCTTGCTCTTGTTTGCTCAAATTTAGTGTGTATCACATTGGGGGGAGTGTGCATAACCATAACTCTGGCTCTGATTAATTACAGTAGAATGCATGAACAATACGGCAAAATGTCTCGGGATATCCTTGCTTTGGCGTAAAGCACAGATGCCAGCTACTCTGCAGCCATCTATCTGGAGGGGAGGACTGCCTGAAGAGAGCAATTTAATAGCAGCAGATCTTTCTGTGGGTTGTATCTGAGCAGTAAATCACCTAAGGTTATTTGCTGAATAGAGAAGATGGAGTTGGCTTCGCAGAGTTTGAGATGTAGGTTTAATGAATACCCTTGCTCAGCTCAGCTTGCAAGACATCTGATTTCTGGGAAGCTGCTCACAATCTGCTGGTTTGTAAATCATCTGTTAACCCAAGCTGTTTGAAATAAATAATTGCAATCCCATCAGCTCAGAAATCTATGGACAAGTGCCTTGTACTACACCCCTGTGCCTGGATTCATGCCGGGGAGAGAGCTTTCCAGGCTCTGCATCAGCTTAGAAGCACCAACATTCCTTGCAACCTCAAGCTGGAACTCCAGCAGACTTCTAAGATTCAATTTTGAAACAATTGCTGCTGCATGGATTTTTCATATCAGATCACACACAGACTGTGGTCTTTCCTCCTCAAAATGGGTTTGCCCTGATATTTCTAGCTAAAGTTTGCAACCCTCTGTCCAATTCCTGTTGCTCTTAGATGGTGAAATGTATTGAAGTTGTTGGGACCTTAGCTCTGCTGCATTCTAAAGGTTAATTGTTTTCTACATACTTCTGCAGACTGTTTGAAAGGGAATCTATGCTTATAAGTGGTACTAGAAATGTTATTAAAACTCAATATGGTTCTAGCAGGACTCTAATACCCAAGGGCAAACACTTTTAGATCTGTTGACTGACTTTGCTTCTATGCTTTTTCCACACCCATCTTGTTTTCTTCCTCCTGAATGGTGAGAAATCAATATTGATTTACCTAAACCTATAATGGTCTAGGAATCCCTTCAAATGTCATTCAGCTCACTGCTGCCTTGTATTGCTTTCCTGCTGAAATTCTGAGCTGTACCTGTTCTGTCTCATCAGGAGATGAAAAAACAGGTTTCTTGAGTGAGTGGACCCAAATTCATAAAGCCAGTTCCTCTCTTCTGTCCACACTTTTAGAAGGGATCCAGACCTAGGCACTGTAATGTCAAAGCTTCTCTAGATAATTTCTTTGTGGCTGCGATATACAGCCATGGGCAAGGTAGTTAAATTTACCAACGGATATCTATTCTGTGATCAGATGTGGACTTTGTTTTTCTTTTTTTTCATTTTCCTGTGTGCACTTTTGTCACTCTACAGCCTGTGATTTGAACGTTATGGAGCATTTCAAGGTTTTTCTGTACGTTTTAATCTCCCTGTACTGCTTGATTGATCCAGCTGATAAATGTCAGATGCCAGTGGTGAACAGTCTTTGGCATCTGGGCAGGTTTTCTGTGGCACATATTAGGACTGTCAGAGTCTCAGAGGCTTGAGAAAGGTCTCTGAGGTACACTGGCTCCCAGCTCTGGGCTCTTGCTGATTTCTTAAGCAAAGGGAGCTGGGAGGCCCTGCAGGTGATGGCATATTAAGTTATGGGGAGGTATTTTGATGGTTTAAGGACAGCATCTTCTGGCTTTTGGGACATTTTTGCTGGCAAGCTTAGTCTGTAATTTAGGAAGAAAAAATCCCACTCTAATAGGACTCTTTGAAAGGCTGGTGTCTTGCATAGACTGTGTCAGAACTCAGATTGAACTACCATCCTGTGTTTGCAATGCTCCTGTAAATGAAGACGAAGTGACATGGTACTGGATAATCAAAACCAAATTGCTTGTTACAGAAGTGTAAAATCCCATTTTATCCCACCTTCAATGTCCTCCTGAGTGCAGTCTATTTGGATCAAGGACATGGTTTAGGTAGCAGGCAACAGTCTGGTCTGGAAACTTTGAGTTTGCTGAATCCATGTAGTGGCCGAAGAGATACAGTGACCATCAGTCTTTGTTCTTGTTTCTCTTTAGGTCCTAGAATCTCCAGATCCTCGAATCACAGATCCACGGCGGACCTGGATCTCCTTTGTTCACCGCCCAGATGACGGCAATACCTCTAAACGAAGATGCAAAGGGAAAGACAAGAAATTAGTAAGTTATTGCTAGATTGCCATCAGCTAATAAGTATGTGCTGTGGCTTCCCTTTTGGTTTTTTACTGCTCAGTAGAAATAAAATTAACATCTTTTTACTTCCACTTGATAAAGTCCAGGTATCTCAAAGAATATATTAATCAAGGTGTGGACAAGTAATTTATTTCAAATTAATGAATTACTGGTTATCTGCTGAGTGATGATTAATCACATGTGCACTTTTAATCTGCAGTTTAGATAATCTTGAATGCTTCTAATGATTTCCTTTTATTTCTGAGTGAGCTGATAGGCAGGTTTACTGCGGTTCACTTGAGGAAACAGGAATTCCCTGGGAACAATATACATCAAAATAGCATTGATAACACTGTCGTATATTTGTACTACTAGTTCAAAGCTCTAGTGTGTGTGGCTAACCTTTACAGGTGTTTTGAATCAGTTTCATTTTTTTCTGAGCTGTGCTGTCACACCAAGTGTTCATGTACGTGATTGTTATGTCTGAGCAATGTATGTTAATAATGTAAAGTGTGGCTACATGGCTATTCCAGTTAGTGAACAGGCAGATTAGGAAGCTCAAAAGCTAGTACCTTACTTTGGTGGTATGAGAAGATACAGAAGCAGCAAACTTAGTCTGGTGCCTGTTGTGCTTCACACTGTATAGATGCCCTTGAATAACCAATTTGTGTTTACCCGAGCAAAGTTTATCCTCCCACATAAAGACATGAGTAAATTCCAAGTGCTGGAATTCACAGCTGGCCAGAGAGCCAGTTTACAATTTACTGCACCAGGCCTATAGTTGAACTGATGGTGGAGGGGGTCGCTTATGTGCCTGACAGCCCTGTAGTTCTGGCTCATCATGGCTGAGAGAACTTTTGGTCTGTAATTGCAATTGCCTGGTTCTAATTCACATGTTTTTCTTTGGTTACTTCCTCAGCGTGGCCTGGTTGGGCCCCCAGGACCTCCTGGCCCCCAGGGACCTCCAGGAGCACCTGGTGCTGAAGTCACCCGGGAAGTCCTTCTGCAGGAGTTTAAGGAGATACTAAAAGGTAAAGACTGTATGAGCTTTGTGCTTTTATGATCTGCTTCTTTTGGTAAGCACCATGGCAAATAAAGAGCTGGCTTTGCAAACGTTTGCCTTAAAGCATTCCCCTATCTGGCAAGCAAAAATTTGAAAAAATGTTTCCCTGCTGCTGCTTAGTTTGAGTTGAAGAGTTGAGTGCAGCAGTCTAATCGCACGACTAATGGCTTCATAGGCCAGGCTCTTAAACCAATTCTTTATTTTCCTATACTTTTTCTTTTCTTCTCAGAAGCCATTGAGCGTCGAGCGTCCCTGGCTATTTCAGCCCATCCTAGCCAGCTGCCTCCGCTCCTGTTCTCCTTGGAGGAAGTGTCACCCCAGAGACGTATCGAGGAGGCCTTCCATTGCAAGCTAAAAGGACAAGTCATTGTAGATAAGAAGACCCTGGTAGAACTTCAGAACTTTCAGTCGGTGAGAAGGGATTACAGACTGAACCTGTGCAACTCCACAGCAGCCCTCGTGCATAGATCAGCTAGAGTTCCCCTGCTCTGCACAGCTGCCAGGTGGCTCTGCAGATAAAGGTGCTTCCTAAAAGGGCAGACTAATCCCAGAAGCTCCTCTCAGGCTTGGATGCTATGAAGTAGGATCTCATGTGGTGATTTCAGCACTGAAACTCAACTGCAGTAAGATGGATATTTAGCTTTGAGTCCTCTGCTTCCTGACAAACCCAAGAGGCAGTTTCTCCCTCTCTTGCAGCCCAGCTGATTCTCATTACAGTTCTTACTGGAGTTCTAACAGGTCTGTGCAAGAGAGGGCTGTCTCACAGGTCCAAACAACAGCATTTTATTTCAATTAATGATGGAGAAAGACTTGTCCATGTTTGGCATTAGTCTGAAGGATCTGTTCTTTTTTTTTTTTCAGTGCACACCCTGTTTAACTCCAGACTAACATTCAGATGATAAAAATGTCAGAGGTGGACAGAAGCCATTGGTTATAGATTTTTGAGCCCATATCAGAGCTGTCATTTTGTTGGGTGGGCCAGTCCTGATGCTCAAATTCTATTTTACAGAACACAAATGAATGTTACCTATATAATTATGGTTTCATTATGTTACAATGACAAGCACACCACCATGGGATGCTGTAGGTCATTATACAATTGGTTACAAGCAAGCTGTTGAATTTTATATTAAAACTTTTACTGAAACAGTTGCAAATAAGATCTGAATTTGAAGTTTAAATGTTAGGCAAAGTAATAGCTAAAAACAAATGGTTACTTGGTAATTGAGGAGACTTATTCTAGACATTGGAGTCACAAAGTCTCTCTAATAGCACAGGGCCTCCAGTTACATGGTTGGTTTTGTGGTGTGACAGGAAGAGTTTGAAGAGTGTGAACGGGGAATATGGCTTTCCATCAACAGGGTTTGCTAACACTGTTCACGTAGTAAGGGTCTGAGCTTTCTTCCCAACTGCACTGAGTCCCATTTCTGAATAATCCTGTCCAGCAGATCCTTTACTATGGAGTAGTTTTGTTGCTGGGACTTCTCAGACCTACAGGACTAGAGGCAACGATTATGTTCTCTACAGGGTGCTTTCCTGGCTCCTTCCCAGATACACTTGTGGAAGCCTGGTTTGACAGCACTGTGGGTGCTGGCACAGAAGCAAGATTGTGCTTGAAGTGTGGGCAGGGCTGGAGAGATCTGCTGCCTCATTAATTAGGAGGGAAAATGTGAATAAAGACATCTCGGCAATCAGTGCGTAGGCTGCTGCTTCCCATGCTTTGTTATCATATGCCGAGCTTCTTTCTAATTGCTTCTGGCCCTGAAGCTGATGTGGGAGGGCTGGCAGGCCTCTGGATGCCAGCCTTTCATTTCAGCTTTGGGACAAGAAGTGTCTGGTTTTAGCTTGTGCTCTGACATAGGGGAATTTAGCAGGGAGTGAGACAGTGGATGCTATTGCAAAGATGAAAACATTGTCTTTAAACAGTCCAAGGATGGGAAGAGAGGGAGAATTCCCCTCCCTCCATTCTGTCAATTTAATAGTGTGAAGAAGCCAACAGTTTGATACTTCTCAGTGAGATGATAGGGATTGACTCTAATTCCTGGATTTGGACCTTACCCAAAGCATTTGTGAGATAGGCTGTTTCTCAGCACGCTATCACTTCTATTCTCTGCCTTTTGAGTATGGTATGTAAGTCACTCTGACCTTGGGTATTGAGAAAGCATGATGTATTCTCATCTTTCCATGCTACGTTTCCTCCCAGAACATCCCCTCCCTCCCTTCCTCTTGGTCTCACAGCTTCCTTAGTATCTGGAATGAAACATGTGACACTCCTTTCCCCGCACCTCTTCATCCTGTGTCTCACGCTTTGAGGTTTTAATGATTGCCTCTCACAGAAGCTTTCAGAAAGGTACTTTACACAGCGAGAACTGCAGCCTCTGACAGACTGTGGAAGTGGGATTTATCTGGGGCTTAGGACCGTCACTGGAATCGGAACATTTAAGGCTAAGGAGGTCTCATGCTTTTCATGGTGAAAGATCCCAGGAATCCTAATGTCTCTAGTGCCTTGAGGTCAAGCTTAGTGTCTACCTTTGGCAGTTGAATTCTATTGCTGCTTCAGGAGATTGGTGCATCCCCTGTGCGTCATGGTGCAGGCTGGGTTATCCTTTTCTTTAATAACGGATAAGTCAGTGCATTGCTTTTCTCAGTGTTTATCACTGAACTGGCAGTTTTCATCTTAATTCTCTGTGCATGGTTCCTATTTTCCACCCAGAACTATGGAGTGAGGGAGATGTGGGGATAGGAGATGAACTGAGGAAGAGAAGCTGACCTTGGTTTGTACAGAATGGCTGGACACTACCTTGTTTGTTTGCTTTTAGTCTGCTAACTGAGATAACTGTGTGCAAGTAGCTAGTTTCTCAGATATAAATCCTTGCAGAGTTTGAAGCAGCTTAGGTGAGCATGCTGCTGTGAAGGCAGCAAATGGAGCAGGGAGCTCTAATTGGTGTGGGGTTTAATGGAATATTTTGCCCAGAGAACCTCTCCCTGCATTGTCTATTTCTATGAGCAAAAGAATAACAAAGCCACCGAGGGCATGAAGAAACAGGAATGTTTTATCAGTGATAATTTACTGGTGCCTAAAATTGCTTTCCATGCTCAGCCAGTGGTTTTGGAATTATGTTGCTGATTCTGTTAATAGCTGTAACAAGAAAGGAATGAATTAACTATACAGTACAGTTTTGCACATACAGGGCTTGGATTTGCTCAGTGAGGTAAATCAAAAATAGCAGTACCAAAAATGATGGCCTAGTGATAGCATAAGAACAGAATCAAGCTTCTTCCATAGTCTTCATTGTTAGGTTAGCTGTTATGTTGGCTATATGCGTGTACAGAAAGAAAATAGAGCTCCTTTTGTGTGTATCTGTGTAGGCACACATCAGTGCACACTGATAAATATAGAAACGTTGTATGAAACATAGTTGTCCTGCAGTTCATTATTACTGTTTTCCCCTCATGCATATGTAATCTTATGAGAAACGCCACTGCTGTTGCCCAGGGATGTATCATCACCACCATGTGCATACATAAAACATTTCTAGTAAAGTGCTGTGAAATTAAAGACTACAGCTTGGTAAAAAAGGACTGGGAATTACTCTTTTGTGAGCCTTGCCTGGGATTTGCTGAATAAAGGCAGGTTAGTCATTTCACTCCTACCCTGTAGTAACTCTCCAAACAACCACCACCAGACCCAAATATTTGCAGCTTTACTTCCTTTCAAAGACAAAGCTAAATAAATTATTCCTACCCTGCACTGTGAAAGCTGGCAATTTCTGGCTGTGATAAACCGGAATGGGGGGGCAACTCACTTCCCTCTAGTACCTGAATAATTTTTAGTGTAATAACACCTGTGGCAACACTGCTACGAATCCGCTCACTGTGTCTCAGGCCCCTTTTGCCATCTACTATGGGAAAGCATACTCAAGTGTTGGCTTGTTGTTGAGATCCCTCAATTATGCGTTTGTGCATGTTTTAGGGATATAACAGTGCGTGTGCCTTTACAGAGTCAGATTTGAACAGCTCTTCTGTCCCATAAGAGCAATATGGGGTGAATCTCTCAGGAGAGCATTCATCACATTGCACAGAATGCCCTTGCGGTGGAAGCAGAGTCTGACTAATGTGCTTTCTTGGCCCGTTGAAGCCACTCCTGCTTCTCCCCAGCTCCAGCCAAATTCATATCAGGCAGGCCAAAACTAACAATAAACATTTCTCGCAGAGTTTATTTTAGTCTGAGTCAGATAATCTGCTGTGAGTTTGACTTCAGACTGCTTCCTTGCCATGAGGAGAAGCTGCACACTCTTTTACTAGGTTTTTGCCTGTTCTGTAAAATCCGAACCTAGGAAAAAATGAAACTAAATATGGAACCTGTAAGAATCCAAACAGTTGTTCTTTAACAATATCCAAGCCATCTGACTTAGACCTGGATTGGAGACCTGTATGAGTGTTTTGTGTCACAAAAACAGTATATAAGGTTCCAGGGTTTTAAGCCTGAGGGCACTGCTTGGCCCCATCTAGGAAATCTTTGGGAGTAGTTAGTAGCGACCTCCTGACTCAATGGCAGAGCTTGTATTTCAGAACATGAGTGGAGGCTAGAGGCCACTAGCACCACCGGAGCATAGGGGATGTAGTAAGCACAGTCCTAGTCAAGATGACTTAGAAGAGTGGGGCAGTGAGAAAAAAGGGCATCTTCATGACTCATCGTGATAATTCTGCCTTTTGTGGGCATCAAACACTGAGAGAGCCCAGCTGGAAGGTGTGTTCTGGGAGATAAGGCAATAGCCTTGCAAATTTTTTCAACTTTGCTCACATGAATGTAAGCTTGTTCTTTGTCAGAGGCAGAAGTAATTGTTGAGGGTGCTGGGGACATGTTCAGGATCTGCTCTTCTTGTCTTACAGCCTCTGGCCAAAGGAGCTTTTCTCCGAGGGACAGGATTAAATCTGGCAACAGGACGTTTCACAGCACCTGTGTCTGGCATCTACCAGTTTTCAGCCAATGTCCACATTGGTGAGTTGTTGTCCACAGAAGCCTTTTCTCCCCTACTTGAGGGGTGCAGGAAGGAGTCCTGGAGAACTCTGGGTCCTGTTTGATTTGAAACATGTGCAATGGCAGTGAGCTCTCCCTCTGGTGCCATGACCCAGACCCCTGCCCTTGAGTTGGGCACTTCCACGGACTGATACCCACAGCAGGCTGCTCCAGGCAAACCAAACAAATCAACACTTATTATGGAGGATGAACTTAGGGACCAAATGTATTCATGTGTGTAAGTCATGGCTTCCGTAAAAGACTTTAGAAGAAATCGACATGATGATGTAGAACTGCATCAAGGAAATTTGTATTTTATCACCAGTGCATTCATTCAATGGTTTTAAACATTCAATGATGAAGTATTTTAGAATCCAACACCAGAAAGGTGCTTTCCTAAAAAGTCACGGGGTTACTGGTGTCTCTGTGAAGCCAAGCACCAGCAACTGGTGGTCTCCTGTGTTGCAAAAGTCTTTATATTTCTTCCACTACTTTCCACAGACCACAGTGAGTTGAAGAGTAAAGTCCAGCTCCGAGCCAGAGATAATGTCCGAGTGTTGATCTGCATTGAATCTCTGTGCCACCGATACACGTGAGTAACTGCAATGCTGTCTTGGCAATTATTTTTCTCAGATGGGCCAATGTTTCAACCAACTGTGGAAATTGAGTTCACCAACAGTGGACTTTATACAATAATTGCTTGTAGAACTTTTCTGAAGAGAGTGATTCCATCTGGCCCTTGGGTTTTATGTGGGTTTTTTTCATTCTGATTTTTAACCTTTCAGAGCTAATTACTCTAAGTAGATGAATATTGCATATGTTGAGCGAATTGTGAATGAAGTTGGCTGAAACTGGATATTGTTAAAGGCGCTGAATGCTCAGCTATCATCATAAACGTACAGAGGGAGACAAGACTTTAATTTTGTGCCAGAGCTTGTTAGCTCTATTTTTATGATTTCAGCTGCATCCTGAATGGATCACAGCATCTCACTCGTGTTGCCATGAAAGTGTTGGAGTGATGAGAACAAATAGGTGGAAAATAGAGGTGAATGGGCCCTGGGGCAGAAAGCGCAGGGCTTTCCTACAGGTACACGATACCTTCTCACAGCCCTCTGCTGCCATGTGGAGCTTGCTCAGATAGCCATTGCTGGATTTTCCTCTGCTGGGATCCATCAGGAAAACTCTGCTAAAGAACTGCACCAGCCTTGGGTGCTGCTCCTTATGCAGTGGGACATGGCATCAGCATACTGTTGGCTGCACTTGTTTGATCTGTCGTCCTTTCAGCCACAGCATATAGGTGCCCAGAATCTCAGCGAAGGCCAGCTCAGGAGGGGTTTGGCAAGCTTTGCTTGGAGGAAGGGGCTGGGGGAGCCCCTGGGCTGAATTGCACCCAGCAGAGGGCAATGCTGCTTGCAGAGAGTGGCCACTGCCTCTGCATGTGGCTCAGCCCTTGTCACGGGAGCAAAAAATGCCTGGACAGAGCTGTGCAGATTTGCTCTGCTCTGCTTGCAGCTCTTCCAGAGCAGCTGTAGCAGCACCTTTGCAATAACACCACTGAAATATATCCATAAAACGACTCCACAGGTGCAACTTCAAACCCACAAAACCATAAATTTGTTGCTGGACTGGCTGCTTCAGCCCTCGCTTTCCCTGTTCCGTGAGTCAGAACACTGCAAATAGGACTGACCTCTCCACAGGTGTTTCAATTCAGAGGCCTTATTGGCAAGTGAATTTGACGTGAAGCCTCATGTTAATAACTAAAGTTCTCTTAGGTTTCATTGGCCTGTGGAAAAGACTTGGTTGGTATCTGAGTACCCATTAGCAATTAGGGGAACCTGCTGGAAAGTCAAGGAGCTTGCTGACTGGAGCAACTGGCACCTCCTCAGTTACAGAATCATACAGAAAATCTAAATTCCGTTTAAACCATTTTGCAAAATAACTGAAAGTGACAGTGTTGAGTTTCTCTTCCTAATGATTCCACAAGCTCCCAACTGATTTGATTAAGGCATTTGAGAGAGAACAAAGGGTTTTTCTCCTGGAAGGTTCACTTCTGTCTCCAAGGACAGTGTCTGTCTGTGTCTCTTTCCTTTGGTGTCCATTTAGTCAACCTTACAGTAATGTTCCTGAAGAATGGATGGCAGTCTCTGACTGCTTTCAGCATGACTTTAGACTTGCTTCCTTGTTCTGCTAAATGCAAGCAAAAGAGTTATCTGAGCAGGAAGCTTCCCTGTGGGCCATGGAAACTACTCTGCCTCTCTCATTGCGGGTCCTTTTAGCTGAAAGCTCCTGGAAAACTATTCTGGTTCTAGATGGGATGTGTGAACAACCTCTTTGTCACATACAGCCCAGGCAGGTTTATTGGGATGTTTCGAGATTAACTTGTCATCTGAAGAATTTATAGCTACATTCTCCAAAGAACAGTAACTGTAAAAACTTTTTGTTTCTTAGACAGAACTGACCCAGATGTTAATCCTTTAGATAAAGCTCTCTAATGTCTGACTCAGAGTTTTCATCAGTTGTCTAGGGTCTCAATTTATGATGGGTTGTCCTGCAGGGATGGTCCTAGGTTGAGTGAGTTGGAGACCAGTGGGAGGAAAGCAGCATCAGCACTGGCTCTGTGAGAGACCACTCTCTCCCATATGGTGGGGGAGAGTTTGACTGGTCCGTGTCATGGAAGGAAGATGGGTGGAGGGATGGGAACCTGTCTGGACAGACACTCTGCTGGCACAGGCTGAGCTGCTACCCGTGCTTGTGGAATTTCCTGGGGATGTCAGCGTACACAGTCATTCATTTGAGGGAGCTGAAAGGGCCCCGAGGGCTTTCGGCTGAGAGAGATGGAAACTCGGAGGCAAGGAGACAGTTGGAGTAGAAGAGATTAATGGTGGGAAGTTCCCACCCAAGTCAGGCTTTTGGCAGGATATGACACACAGACTGAGCTCTTCAATCAAGGTGGTGCCAAGTGGCTTGCTCTCTCTGGGCCAAATTGCCCTTACCTTTAATGCATATTATTTCCTTGCAAGGGGGATGGAAACAGCACGTTTGCACTTGCTAGCTTTCATCACCACCACTTCATGGAAAAAAGGGAGGAAAGGGGCTGGTTTTCTTGGGAAAACAACTAGATCTGCTACCACTGGGTAGGCAGATTTCAGAAGAACCAGCCAGGCATGGAGATCTGTGCTTTCGTGTTGCTTTGGAACTGAGCTTACGTGGGTTGTTCCGGTTGTTGATGTCTCAAGCACCTCCTTCCACCCCGAGTCCTGTACAATGGACCTGAGTTAGAGTTAGGTAGAAGATGCCACAGAGAGCAGCTGTCCTATGTCTTGCTACTGCAAGGAATATGATGGCTATTAGGACATGATATTAGAAAAGAACAGTGCTTGAGGAGGTGATCTGGAGCTCTCCCTTGAATTTTAACTGAAGTGCAATTTATTTATTTTTTTGGCTTGTATGTGACCCCTGATCCTGTCCTCCCAAAACACCTTTCAGCTGTAGAACACGTTCTTTCTTACATAGGTTGACAACATATATTGTTAAGGTGAAATGGACCATTCAAACCTTGAAAATGAATGAACCGTTAGTGGCAGAATGCACATAGCTAGCTCTTTGCAGAATAACAGGAGTATAAGCTATTGTGGTGGTCAACAAACTGAGATAACTGGCATATAAGTAAATCTCAAGGGCATGTTCAGCACCTCTTCAAGGGTGAGGACAGAGACCTTGAGAAAGGCCTCTGTGAGAGAAGGTGGCTCCCAGTTCCTGCCTCCAGCTGAGTTCTGCATTGACAGTCCTTTGTGCTCTGTATGTCTTCCATTAGACACCACGGTGAGGACGAGGGTCTGCTGCTCTCTTTTCAAGGCAGCTGATCACTGCCAGAATCGAGTACAGATGGGCACTAGAAACACCAGGTCCTCTTTCTAGGGAAGTCATGAGCTTATTGTCATTCCACATACAACTGTTGTGACTGCCTTAACCTGTTTATTTTATTTTTGCTGCACTTTAGTTCTTTGGAAGTCATCGCTGGTCTGGAAAGTAACAGCAAAATCTTCACTATCTACGTACACGGCTTACTGCAGCTGCAGGTAAGGCCACGCAGACTGGGAATGGCTGTACTGGTTTGCTTGGCAGGCTGTGGAGCGACTTACTGGCAAAGCTGAATTCTCACCAGGAGGTGGGGAAGTTTTCATTATTCTTCTTTCTAAAGTTAATGAAGTTAAATGCCTTTCCTGGGGTGACTAGAGAGTGGCAGGAAGAGGAACAGAAGCAGAAGTAACCTTCCCTCTAAGAAATGTCAGTAAATATTCTTCTTTCTCAAATCTCCCCTTGCATTGTCAAGATGGGAATTGTATTTCCTTTTCACAGAAGGGAATCAGAAGCACAGGTGGCCACTTGACTATTCGCCCAAAAAGATGCCAGTGCAGTAAGGATCTAGTTAAGAAATAAACCTATGACATGATTTCATTACAGAAAGTTTCTTCCACCGAGTCAAAGCTGTAGTGCCGCAGTAAAAACATGCGGTTGGATCCCATTCCCAAGAGCCACAGGAAAGGGCAGGAGACTTCTGTGCTTAGTTCATGGTAGTGAAATCCTTTTTTTTTTTTTTTTTTTTTTTTTTCCTCCTTATGGAATGTCAGATGTTTTCCTTTCCCTCTCATTCTCTCTTCAGGCTGGCCAGTACACCTCCATATTCGTGGACAACAGTGCTGGAGCTCCCGTCACCATTCAGAACGGGTCCGATTTCATGGGCATGTTCATGGGCGCGTAACGTGGGCTGCAGCAGCGTAGCAGGGAAGGACGTGAATCAGAGCCTCGCAGTGTGTATTGGACTGAAGAAACCTTTACTTTGCCTCTTGAAGACTGCTTCCTGTAACTGTTGGCATCTTTTTAAACAAGCAAAGAGCCTTTCCTTTCACAGATACTTCAGCTTGCTTTCAGAGGCTACTGCTTTTCAAGGTCCACGCCGGTTCGTTCATCGGAAAAAAAAAAAGTAGACTTTTATAATTCAGAAGCAAACTCTGTAATATTTAATTTGTGCTTCACTGGATGCTCACTAAACAATACACTGAGATTTGGAATTTGTTACGTTATAACTTTATTTCACAATAGCACTTGTAATCAGCATGTCTTTTGGGATTGATTGTGGGGTGTTTGAGTTTGTAAATGAAGGATTGAGAGGGGAAGTAAAATAGTGACTATATTCTGTGTTGTGGAGGAAGAAGACAAAGATTTGCCAGCAAAACTGCTTTTTTCATAAAATTGTAAGTGGTATAGGCCCTCACTGATGTTCAGGATTGGATATATTTGACAAGAAGCATGTTGAATTTTCAGACAGCGCCTGCTTCAAAAATGGGAATCCAAGGTCTGAGCTCTTTAATTGTGGTTCTTTATTTCTAAGTATTTCCTTGATCTTATTGATGAAGCTGAATACCTTGCTGCCTGCGCAGTTTTGTTTTTATGAAAAGGTAAGGCCAAATGGCACCAGTTCTAGCATGAACTCCCTTACGTATGTTCTTATGTTTTAGTAAGATATACATGTGGTTTTGGACTGCGTCACGTAAACAGGATCCTCTCAGGTGCCATAAAATTGATTGTAAATGTGTCAAAGGCGTTACACGGGGTGTCAAAAACCTGGCAAAGACAGTGAGGGTTGCAGCCCAGGATCACATGTGTCACCTCTTTGCTTCTTGTTGAACTGCAGCGGAATAACGACAGAAAACAGGAGGCAAAGCTTAATTCCATTGGGTGGCCAGGGTCAGCGGGAGCCTGTCTGAGCTCTGCTTGGAGGTTGAAAGTGCTGTCAAAGACCATCCAGTAAACATTTGCTGCATTTCTACAAATCTATTTGCAAATGTAAACGTGTGGGATTGAGCCCCCAAAGCAGCTTTGCATATAGCTCCAGGCTATAAACTCATTTTAACAAAGTAAAAGGGTGTTGACATTTTGCGGGGTTAAGGTGTTACCCGTGATGTGGTAATATCCTTGTGATTAAAAAAACCACACTCGTTTCATGTGGCTCTGTAACTTTCCCTTTCAACAGACACCTGGCCCTGTTATTGATTCAACTTAGCTGAGGCAATGGTTGTGTAACTGTGGCAGAAATAGACGGTAGCAAGGCCCCAAAATAAAGTCCAGATACTTGTTCTTAAATGTTTGCAGTGAATGGACGAGATCCCTTGGAAAGTGTTGCAATTTTTGATCAACTGCGATACCTTTGTGCAATGAAAAGGCAGACTGCTGGGGACAGCAGAAGGCATGAGAGAAATGTCATCCGTGGCTGGGTCTGCTGTTGAGGTGGCTCAATAGATGATGTTTCTGCATCCCCAGCACCACGGCTGCTGAGGTGGATGGTTGCAAAGATGTCTTGTTTCAGGAGCTGTGGAAAAATCTGCTGTAAAACCCACACGGCTGAAACCCTTTGTTTTCATCTCCGTTATAAATACCTTGAGACAGATCTTTAAGGGCACTAAATGGGTTTTTTTCCTCTGTGAAGAAGATATTGAAGTGATGCTTGTTGGAGGAGGAAGGAGAGGCAATAATCAAGTGGTGCTGCTACACAAGTCAACACAGGTAAATTCCACTTCCCAGTCAGTGGAATGCGGTTGTTCCAACTGGACCTGTGTGACTGTCTAAAAAATAGCAGATACCAATGTTTATATATTCATTCTCCACAATACGTGCCAGAATTCCTAGGGTGTTGTTTTTGTTTTTTTTCTTTTCCTGGTACATTTGGGGAGAATGTACTTTTAAGGATAAACTGGCAGGGGGGAGTCCACAGCTATGAAAGGCGTAGCAAGGAGCAGAAGTTCTCACCTTCTGGAGCTTCCCAAAGCATAAACCACGCAGCGATATCACTAAACCCCATCGAGAAAGATGGGCTGTTTACACTGGGCTTTGATGGAGTAAGTGTAGTCAGGGCAAGCAGCCTGTACCCCAGCGTGTATTTCTAGACTGTACTTTGTACCGCGTGAATATTTGTAATAAATTGGGCTGTTTCATGCACGACTTACAGCGACAGAATCACAGTGTTGTGACATTCAGCGTATGTTGTTATATCTATAGAGGTTGTGTTTGGTTTTTTTTTTTTTTTTGGAACCAAATCTCACTGTTCTTGGTAAACCAGAGCTAAAATATTTATTTTGTTGTAGAACTAAAAATGTTTGTCAGACTTTGTTTTGGGATTTGTGACTTTTTTTTCCCCTTTTTTGCCATATTTTGCTCTTAGGATCTTAGTAGGAGATGAATTGTTTATTGTCTTTATACCTGTTTAATGTCTTTATACCTGTTCTCCCTTATTTATCTAAGGAGTGCTGTGCTGACAGGCATTTCCCCCGTGTCAGACAACCCTGAGGAACACACATCCTGAACAGTGAAGATTTAAATTGCCCTGGGCAGGAGGAGTGATTTTTCCTGTGACCACTGTCAGAGAGAGAAGTAAAGGTCTGTCCCTGGTGTCTCTCTGGGTGGCACGTTGCCTTTCTGCTCCAGCCAGCAGAGAAAGCTTGTGTCTGACTGGGCTGGAACTGGGGAAAGAAGCCAAATTAGCAGAGAAAATAAACATCGTGTCTCTCGATTTGTCCCGAGTTCACTATCAACTGGAAAGCTCGTGGGGTTTTGATCAATTCTTTTTATCCTTGGGATCGAGGGTTGTCCCTTAAGGAGCTTTCCCGTGCATCACCAAGGTCTTTTGCCCAAAAGACTCTTAATCTTTCTTTTTTTTTTCTTTTCTTTTTTTTTTTTTAAAGAGTCTTTTAGCTCTGAAGGCTACCAGGCTGCAGTTGCATCCTGGAGCTCCAGCCAGCAGGATATTGTCCGTCCAGCAGTAAGCTGGGGACAGAATGGGTCAAAAGAGCCAAGAATCGAGCTGGGACTGGGGGCTGGTGGAGTTGAGGTGCACAAATCTCCAGACTCGCGTGGACACAGCTCCTGCCGGGGCTGGGGCTGAGACAGACACCCTGCTCCTTGGAGAGTGAGGAGATGAACGGTGTGCCAAGCAGGCTTCCAATGCTCCTTTGTAGTCATCAAATTTATAGTCCAAGAAAACTTAAGAACTCGGGAGGACTGAGTTCAGCATGAAGAAGCTGTTTACAACAAAATCAAACCCATGCGCTTGAGCCTATGGTTTAATTGCCAAGTGTGTTAATCCCCCCCAGTGGCAGTGGCTATTTGTGGCACGCAAGGGGAGAAGTCTAAAAGAGACACAAATTAAATAGCTGTGGTTTTTTTATTTCTGGGTCGTTCTGGAGTGCTCAGTGCAGTATCTGAGCTGAGGCAGGAGGAGACGGCGGGGGCACCCCGCTATTGAGGTCCTAGTGGAATAGGGAGCAAAGAGTTGCTGCGATTTTTTAAATTTTTTTTTTGAAAATAGAATTTTGAAAGTTTTTTATTGAAAATATCTAAGGCTAGGGTTTCAGGGAAACTGGAGGTGAGGAAAAGTCCATCTCTTCTTACTGTGAGGTTTTACACCTTATCTATGACAGAAATAAACAACTACTTAACCCTTTATCAACTGGAACAAGTTTTTCTTACCCTCATCTTTTGAGTTCTTCACAGAAATGTTTGCCACAGACTCACCTTCAAAAAGTTTCAAAGGTGAAACTTGTACTGGCAGCCATAACTGTGTCCACGTACCATATACTACCTCAAGAACACTTTATAAAGGGTTATTGTGACACCCCACACAGATCAGCTAATATTTACTGCGTCTTCAACGTGCCCTTGCTCACTCATCTTCCTCCCAGCCCCTTCCTCCCCAAAGGCCTCACACGACCTTAGCAAGGATTCCCATCAAGCTTCTAGCTGTGTCCATGGTTCAGATTCACACAAAACTAATGCAAATCAGGATGGTTTTGTGCAGGCTAATGCTCTCTGCAGATCTCTCTCAAAGTAGGGAGGTGTGTTCACTATCCAGGGTTTGGAGATCTTTCACGACAATGTTTCCTAAAGATACTGGTGGTGAATCAAAGCCATCTCCCAGGCACCGACGCTCCCCATGTGGGATCTCTCTGAGTATTTGCCCTGGCTGGGAGCTGACAGGTTACCAGGTTTTAAGCTCTATTCAAATTTCACGTTTTGTTAATGACTCCGGTGCCACGCTCCAGACTGACTCCAGGGGTATTTAGGGTGGATTAGCGGCGGATCGCCTGCCTTTCCTCACTCCGGAGGAGAGAGCCCAGCACATGTAAACTCCCCTTGAACGACGGGCTATTAACCGTCAGGCAAAATGATGAGTTTGTCATATAAAACTCTTGTTATAAATAGGCACAGGTTATAAATCAGTCCCCGGGATGATGATGAAATCAGACCCTTTCCAAGGCTCTTCTCTGAGAGGAGCCTGCAGGTAGAGGCGAGCGACAGGATGTTGGTTAAATGCTTAGTCCTCAAGCGAAACTGAAGGGTAATTTGAAAACCATTCTGAATTTGTGACTGAAGAAAAAAGAAGAAAAAAGCAGAGTAAAATTAGCCCTATATAGGCATTAATACTATATGATATTTAAAAAATAACACCACGTACTTTGGTATTGTAACCACTGTGACGGAGAGGGCCCCGAACAGCAGACTCCAGCGAGCTGAACCTGTTGAGGTTCCACAGACAATTCGGGAGCTGGTGACCCTGTGAAAATAGAACAAAGTACCAAGAAGACCTTGAGTCTTTATTGCTTTGTGTCCTGGCCTGTACCTATGGAACTAAATTACCAAACCCTCATCTGTTACAGAGCTTGTTCTCACTCAAGCAGCTTTATTTAATGCTCAGGTTAGGCTGGTGTCAATGAAGATGGAAAGACCATTAGGGATTCAGGTGCACCACATTTCCTGCAGGACAGCTAATTGCCTGCAGGGCCTCCAGGACTCAGTATTCCCCCAATAAATAACCAGCAGTGAAGGCCTGGGTGGGCACTTATAATAGCAGTGTAGATGGGCAGGCGCTGGACCCTTGTGGAGCGGAGGAGCTGCATCTGCTGGTCAGTCATATAATTCTATTGGTTTTTGGTGTTTGGGGAAGAAATAGTGTTTCTTTGTTACTACTTAGATGACCTCTATCTTCAGGCTTAGAAAGGGTATAGTATTTTTACTTCTTCTGTGACAAGCAGTTCGGATTTAAAATAGCTTCTATGCCCGGGGTACTCCTGAGAACAGACAGGCCATAAGGGTTGGAAATGTCTCCTCCCTTATGGCTCTTTGAAATTCTAGAACTATACATTATGATCTCACATTCTTAACAGTGGAAGTGTTTTGTTCCCTTTATCCTGAAATCCAAGATGGGAAAGATGGGCTGCCAGCTTGGGCAACGATCTTGTGCCTCTTGCTGAGGCCATAACATTGCAGAATCACTGACCTGCTATTAACGGAGCTGCAGCTCAGGCTGGGGCTGGTTTCATTGCATCTTGCAGGGGCTCAGTGTGCAAAGACCAAACACGTGTCCTTTTATTATGTCTTACGTTGACATTCCAAATGCAATTTGGTTCTTAACTGCAGCTCGGGTTTGTTTGTTTCTTGGCAAAGAAAGTGTCGTGTTTGCTGTTTGTTTGGCATAAACATCGTTTGTGTGTTTGCCTTTTCAGTGGTTTCAGTGTTTATTTCTCTTTCTGCCTGCTGTTTGCTCTCCTTCTAGCTGTGGCTGGCTTGCAGAGCACTGGAAGAGCAGATGAGGGTTGTCCCAGCTCTCTGGAAGGAGATGCTTTCCTCTGAGAGCAGCCCTGGCTGGTGGGGTGGAGGCAATGATGGCTCTTTGGAGCTCTGTCTGGCAGGAGGAAACTGAATAAGAGTTTGTTGTCTTGCTCTGTTTGAGGAATGCTCCTCTTCACCGAGTGCTTTTTCAGGATTTGTTTTCCTGAAGGACCTGTGGGAAGTGGTGATAGGGACCGGCTCCGTGGGGAGCTGGATCGGCGCTGGGTCAATGAGGGGTGGAAAAACAAAGTGCCCAGAACTCAGGGTAGAAAAGGAACAAGGCTGAGTTCTGGATGTTCCTGCTGTCTCTCACTCAGGCTCTCATGGCTGATTTATATATGCCTGACAACCTTTCCTAGCCTTCTTTTAGGCAAAACACAACTGAGATGCACTGCTAAGATGGGGAGCATCCCTCCAGTGGGCTCTGCCCGGCAGCTCCCGCAGGCAGGAGAGGGCAGCCTGTGTCCTTAAGCACAAGCTTTGTTTAAAGATAGGCACAAAGTGCTTGGCAGCACTGACTGCAACACTAATTAGCTGGGATGCTTCTGTGGACAGCAAACCAAGTGTCAGTAGGTGGGAGAGTACTCTTTGGGGTAGCTCTAGTTGCGAGAAAAAGAATAAATAACAATCTGAGCCAATTTAAATTGGCTGAAAACTGTCCTTAAAACTCTCTCAGGTGTCTCCTTTGACAGGGTACTGAATGTTTGCTCTGTGTGTGTGTGTGTTACACCTGGAATCTAACAAAACCTTACAGGATGATGAAGTTGAGGGGCTTTTTTGTTTGTTTGTTTTTGTTTAATGCAGAGTTCTCAAAGGCTGTTGAAATTATCAAACCACCTTTTTCCCAGCAAAGGGTGCTGGGAGCTGCCAGTAATCTATAAAACAGGAATGACAGTCAGTCTGGGGGAAATGAGCTCAAACGGTATAAATATCCCCAAGCAGGTTTTGGTTTTAAAGTTTTATGAAGTGATAGAGATTCTGGGGCTGTTTTCACAAGAGGCTGGGCAGTGAGGAGCGGGGCAGCTCTCATGGGTAGCTGCGTTGTTGCCCTCAGGATTGAAGCCTGGGTGCTAGATAGCACCATCTGAGATGGTGGTGGTTGTATCCCAAGGGGACACCACTTGCTTGCGGGAGCAAGTATCTTGGAGCAAGAGAATAGAAAATTTGGGTTGTCTTATGAGGAACAGCTGAGGGAGCTGGGGGTGTTCAGCCTGGAGAAAAGGAGGCTGAGGGGAGACCTTATTGCTCTCTACAGCTCCCTGAAAGGAGGGTGTAGAGAGGCAGGGGTCAGTCTCTTCTCCCAAGTCACAGGCGATGGTAGAAGAAGTTGTGCCAGGGGAGGTTCAGGTTGGATATTAGGAAAAATTTTTACATGGAAAGGGTTATTGCACATTGGAATGGGCTGCCCAGGGAAGGGGTTGAGGCACTGTCCCTGGAGGTATTTAAAAGACGGGTTGACATAGTGCTTAGAGACATGGTTTAGTGATGGGTTTTTATCAGAGTTAGGTTGATAGTTGGACTCGATGATCTTAAAGGTCCCTCTCAACTTAGATAATTCTATGATTCTCTTTCCAGCCCTCCCATTGACCTTGGGGAAATTCCCTCATGCTTTCTGTGTCCCATCTAGTTTGGCACTAGTCCTTCAGGAAAGGGTCTTTGGTGGGTTACAGCAGCCTGGTGTGTTTAGGCTCACACTGGGTTAACGAGTGCTAGAGCTCTCTTAGATTGACCTTAGGTATCATCTACTATCCCTGATGACCAGCAAGAACATTTGTCTTTGTGAAGAGTGGTAGTGCTTTACAGGTGTGACTAACTCCTGTTAATACTGCCACAACTTGTGAGAGCATCAATTTCCTCCTGATGAGAAGGACAGGGGTATTAATTAAATTCAGGGCTTCTGCAAAAAGGAATTAGCACTGAAAGGTCACGTCTTCCACCCAGGGAAAGAGTAATCAGCCTTCCTGAAACCTCCTGATGAAAATGAAATGGAAATTTCCTGGGAGTGGGAGGAGTGTCTTCTCTGAAGCCTTTCTGGGTAACACACACACACACACACACACACACACACGACTATTAAGTTGCTGCCTTTGCATTGCCAGAGGTGTTCTGTCCGAGGTGAGGAACTGCTGATGATATTTCCAGTTTCAACCACAGGCAGGAGCTACTGGAAATGTCGTTCCCCTGAAGGTTCCTGTCTCGCCATGCTGTTTTCTGTGGTTTGGATAAATCCGTGCAACTAGACCTTCACCTGAGCTAAAGCAGTAAAACCAGGGGGCCACTCAGAGGTTGTGGTTGCCACCGCGCTGGGTGCCCAGGTAGATCACAACACTTGGTGATGACTTGTTGCTGGTTCCTAACCTTGTCATTACCTTTAACTGCAGGGCATCTGAAACGGGAATTTCAGACTTCTACCTCTTTGATCTCCTTCTCACTCTCTCGTGTTATCGTGATTAATGACAGAGTATTTTAAAAATGCTGCGGTGTCTGACTAATGCGATCGGAGGGGTGTGCGGAGCTCCTGACTTCCTCCCATTGCAGACCTATGAAGTGATTGGAGAAGAGTTTATTTTCCACTTCAGTTTGTCAGAGCTTTTGAGTGCCTGAGGCAAGGAGGGGGTTAATATTCTCTGCTGTGTTAAAAGTAACTTTTTTTTAAAAAAATCAATTAATTGCATATCTTTCATGGTCAGAAAAAGAAACTAAAGTATGTGTGATATCCAAATTCTGCACATAAAAATCCCATTTTGTAATAGTAAAATGTATCGGGTTACTTATCTGGAGGCTATTTGTCTTGCAATAACACACAGGTAGCAGCCAGCAAGTGCCTCCCTGTCCTGCACGTCTTGTCACCACAGAGGTGACTGTGTGAGGCTGTACCTGTCACACGTGTCCTGGTGGGCTTCTTGGCACCACAGGGGACCAGGGGCCATACAGGGAGCTGCGAAGGCATTCACTCGTGTCCTCCTGGGCCTCCGTACCAGGAAAAACATCCCCTTTTCCAAAAAAATCTGGAGGGAGCTGGGTAGCCCAGAACCACGAGCAAACTACAGTCAGTCAGACTCCTGCAGATCTGGTATTTGTGGAATTGGTCTGTACTTACATATTTACTATTTCCTTTAAAGAAAAATGCCAGGGAGAGGATGTCAGACAGCGGTGCTAGACATCTCAGTGCTGGATCTCCAGCCATTGCCCCTTGCCTTTCCAGGGCTCAATGGGTTACATTCTTCTTGCTTTCCCCCCTGCTTAAAACAAATAGGAGCTGGAGCCTTAGGGTATATTAGAGCGTGATAGGGATCTTCACTGATAATGCTATTCTGGGCTATACCCGAGGAAGCCATTAGCTTAAAACTCACAATGAGCAGGATCTGATAAGAGGGGAGGCAGAAGGTGGATGAGGGGGAGAGGATTTGTGGCTGTGCCAGGTATTGCTCCCCTCCAGCAGCCACAGCCGCTGCCGGGGGGTGACTCAACAAGAAGGGAAGGAGATGGAGAGCTGGAAAGCTTTCCACAGGCTGGGCAGGTATGTGGGAACTGCCTCTGTGCAGCCGGTGTTGGGGTGTATGAGAGGACTGAACAGTCAGATGTGGGTGCACAAACACGTGCTTACTACAGCCTCTCTGGAAATTGGCTACCTATCCAAGGATCCCAGTTCTCCTCCCACGCTCCCCCCTGCCTCATTTTCCAAGCCATCATCACACAATGGCAAGGGTTGGAAGGGACCTTCAGACACTCCAACCCCCTGCCAAAGCAGGGTCACCCAGAGCAGGTTGGACAGGAACATATTTGGGTTTGAAATATCTCCAGAGAAGGAGACTCCACAATTTTTCTGGGCAGCCTGTTCCAGGGCTCTGCAACCCTCAAGGGAAAGAAACTTTTCCTCGTGTCCAGACGGAATTTCCCGTGTTCCAGACTGTCCCTGTTGCCCTTTGTCCTGTCACCGGGCAGCGCTGAGAAGAGCCTGGCCCTATCCTCTTGACACCCACCCTTTAGATATTGATAAGCACGGATGAGATCCCCTCTTAATCCTCAGTGATGTTAAAGCTGTCTAAATATCTCCGTTTAAATCTTAGCTCTCATTGCTTGGAGTAAAAATAGTAGGAGTTAAGAATCACTGTTTACGATGAACTTTAGCCACATGAAAACAAGGTGCCATCCAAAGTCAATCCCCTCTGCAAGCCACCACCAGCGCCTCGAAACAGCATGTGGGATGTTCATGGACCAGGTTTCTCGTTCACCTGGGGCTCTGTCACCTTCCCTTGCCCAGCCCTGCTGCTGTACCATGGGTCTCGGCCACTACACACCGTGCGCCGCAGAAGCTGGGCTGAGCATCTTGGAAACCACCGTCCTGCTCATCTCCCAGAAAGGGGCAGTTCCAAACGAGCTCTGTCTCCACTGGACCACTGGGACCAGCGTCCTCCTTCCAGCTGGCCCGGCGAAACCTCCAGGATTGCTCTGGCTTCCCCTTCTCCTCTCGTGCCCGGTGGGATCACACAGGCATTTGGGGTCACAAGGAATGTGCTGTTTTGACTCTGAAAGCTCAGCGGGAGCATTCTCTGAAGACACAGTGCAGTTGTACCAGGCCCAAAAAAAAAAGGAGGGGGGGGGAGTAATGGAAATGGAAAAAATTACTGTTTCCAACTGCAGCCAGGTTCCTGCTTCCCGTGTCCTGGTCCTGCCAGCAGCCTTGCCCGGGGACGGCTGCCGCGGTTTAATGACCCTAACGAAACGGCGGAGCGTGGCGTGGAGCCGCTGAGTCTCCCTTGGCTTGTCACGGGCCCTGCACGGCCCAGGAGTCACTGGTTCTTCTCTTGCCCAAGCGGCCAAAAGGAGCCGTTGTGTCCTCTCCCTCCTGTTTTGTGCCTCTGGGAGGAAATCACTGAACACTCTCCTTCTCAGCATCGGCTTTTGGTCACTCGTGGAGGCACCGAGAGCTTGCTCTGACCTGGCAGAGCTATTTTCATGCTTGGTTTTTAGCTATGGCCTTGGGAGAGCTGTGCTAGAATAGCTTTTTTTTTGGGGTATATGGCTTTGTTCCACGCTGTGTGGGCTCCAGTTTTGACTAGAAGTTTCAGTAACTGCCTCCCCTGCTTCCCTGCACAAAAAATCAGTCTCATCCAATTAATAATTGTGGGAGGTAGGATGCCTGAGGTCAGCTCTGTTTGTTTGATGGTTTCAGGCGGACCATTTAACTTCTTTCTAGATGGCTGGTTACTCTTTCTTGTTTTGTTTTTTTACAGACTTTTTTTTTTTTAGGATATTCATAAATTGCCTGCTTTTACCTGGATGCTTTTGTTCATTAACAACTTAGATACATCTGAGAGCTTCACATTGCTGCCAGGTTTAGTTAAATTACATACAGATATCAGGCACAATCTTATTTCTCTAAGAAACCAGGAAATCCTCACTCAGAAAGCTGTGAGTGACCGTTGTCACTTATCACTGTAGCTACAGACAAGCTGTGTGGAAAAAGATAACGTGGTGACTGACTTCGGTGTAATATTTTCACCCAAACATGCCTCGCATCCTCTGGGGAAGGATTTCTTTCTTTCTTGTAAATTCCAGACAAACTCCTGATCCTCAAAGGGCCGAGTGTTTCCTCCTATATGCTTTGGTATCTCAACTGTCTTGGGAACCAAGGCTCTTTGGAGTAAAAAGGAAGGCTGGGACAGAGACTGGACCAGGATTTGAGTGTATCTGGACAAGCTTAGGCCAGTTTATAAATGAGTCAACCCTTACCCAAGGGAATTATCGCACCCCCCTTGATCTCTGAACTCACCAGCATGAATTTTAGTGAAGTTTGTGCAGATTGACAGTTCGTCTCCCACATTGATAAAGACAAAAAGGCTTGAAACGAGATATTGTACCTCCCCTGAAACGTCATGCCACGGACACTGGTGTCTGGGGTGGCAATAAAGAGTCAGGGAGACTGAGAACCGCTTATTTCACTGGTAGGAGGGAATTAAAGGCTGCCTTTTGGCCAAATAGACAGGCTTTGTAAATCTCCTTCTGAAAGATGCCAGCTCTGGTAGCCTGAAAGGGGGCTGGAGGAGGCTGCTGGGATCACAAAGCTGAGGATGAGGACATAGGAGTGAGCCTGGCTGGCTTTAGGAAAGGGCTGGAGACATGGCTGGAAGCAACAGGGAACTTAATTCTCATTGCTAGTATCTGAATTATTAGTGATCCAGGAAGGTTTGGGATTGCTCAGAGAAAACACGTGTGAAGTGATCCCTCTTGCCACATCTCTTTGGATGAGGCTTTGCTAGAGGAGGCTGGAGGTAGGGAGACAAAGCAAAGTTCCAGATCTGATCTTATACTTCCAAGCCTGACTTTACTCCCAGCTGTACTTTCTTGCTCTCCTGAGGGATGTCTGCTGGTTTCCTGAAAACACATCCTTCCTAGAAAGAAACAGTCTAAGCCTCTCCCATTAGCTATTTGTCTTGGATTGTCTCATATGGCAAACAGTCTGTTATGATTAGATACGAACATAAAGATATCTGTGGAGAGAGGATTGTAGGGAAAGATGAATATGAAATGCAGGGAAAGCTTATCTTGGAGAAATAACCCCAGAGGAGGCTGTTCCCACCTTTTTGTTTACAAATAAAATGAGAAGAGAGAAAACACCGGGTTTCTGAAGAGGAAATTTTTTTTTTTTTTTTTCTATTCTGGATAGAGCTGGGGATAGGCATAGTGAGGAAAATGGGAGTCCTTTGCCAAAGCACCTGTGAAGCAGGCAGGGATGGACTAGAGAGGGAGGGTGCCGGCAGGGAATGGGGGGACTTCCCTGCAGCACATGGCTCGTGATCATACCAGCCACCAACTGCTTCTGCTGAGCCACGTGCTGGACTTATGTGCTGTAAGTGCTTGGCCATGAGGGTTGTGTCACACCTGGCTGTCTAAGCACAAGGAGCACTTGCTGCTGCTTCAATACAGTCAATCCCCACAGCTCTCCTGGGCTGTAGGAGTCATGCTAGGGAGCACAAGTGTAAAAGAACCTCCCATTAAGTCCTGTGGTTACAGTGCTGCAGCACAGGGTGGTTCTTCTGCCACGTTTGTTCATTCTTCAGCGTTGTGAAACTTCTACACCTGTTTTTTAAACAGTTTTCACCTAGGAGAAAGGAGTGTTCAGTTCTGAACCTCCTGGGGTGATATAGAAGTAGCAATAGCTTCTCCTTGTGTTGTATTTTTCATTGTGATGTTTTAGCATCTCTTCCATTTATGTCTGTTTCATTGCTTTTAACAGTTATGTGCAGTTGTCAGAAACAAATACAGAAACAGCCTCAATGTTGCCATCCTTTTGGATGCCTCAATGAGGTGTTTAGGAAATGAAACTGCCCAGGAAGATCTGCCAAAGGAAGGAATAGGACCTCCTGGAAATGCTTGTCCCACCCAAGTCTCTGCATACAGCCAGGCTGTGATGTGTTGTCTGCACCAACAAAATCTCATCTTTAGTGCTTCTACCTCCCAGAATGTGTCCTGGTGGGACTGTACTACCCGTTAGGTAGCACAACTTGGAGAATGCTGGGCAGTGACACTGGAGTGACAGGGATCTCTGAAGCCTTCCCGTGGTTCATATGGGCATTTACAGACACGCAACCAGTAGTGATTAGTCTTCATCATAAACCCTCATTAGCAACCAAGACTTAAAACGTTCCTGCCCAGAAAAGAAAATTACAAGAGAAAGAGTGAAAATAAAACTCTGCCCCAAGTGACATTTATACCCAATGGGGAAAAGACTTGGAAACCTTCTGAATCTACTTACTGCTGGTTTTTCATTGCCATTGGGAGCTGCCTAACCCAAACCTGTAACAAAGATGGAATAAGAGTCAATGAAAGAACTGCTTACTCACTGACAAGTTTGCAAATTTATATTTCATTATTTAGCTGGCACAAAAGTCCCTCCGTTCCTCCAAATAATTAGCTGCCTGATGCTCCTCGGGGGCTTCAATTACGCACCTGTATAAGTATTTGCCAAATCAGCACCTCAGAAGAGAATCAATAAAGGCTACATAAAACGTGTTTCTTTAAATAATCAGTTCAGTGGTATTTTGCCATTGCCTTACTCATAAAGGTGCAGCCTTTCGACTCTAATGGGTATCACTTTCATTTCAGCCCAGCCTTACAGCCTGAGCGTGTTTGCTTTGGGTAGAAACTGCAGAGGCCAAGGGGGAGCTTTAGAAAAATTCAGGTTCGTGTAATTGTGGCTGCTTTTAGCTTTCACAGATTCCAATAAAAGCAGAAGTCTGATTCCTTAAGCACCTTTTTTAAAAGCTTGTGCTACTCACGAAGAGGGTAACCGGTTAATGTTATGGTGCTATGGGCTGTCTGGAACTTCTCTGAAGCTGTAAGAGTAAGACCTGCTCTTCATTCAGGAGAAATGTAAGAAGCTACACAGCTCCTTTAGAAAATCAGGTCAGTGAAACTGTTGGAGCCATCAAATCACAGGGCCTGTGTAAGGCACACCAGGGCTGAGCTGTGTCCATGGGGTCCAGGCACAGGATGGGGCTGTGGAGTCGGGGGGAGAGGGAGCAAAGGAGGAAAGATGGTCAGAAGGACCACAGAGGCAGCAAGAATGTACCAGATGCAGGCAGCTAAGTTTGAGAAGAACCAAGCATGAGTATTTGGGCAGAATGTGAGCTGAGAAGCAGAAAGAGCCCATGTGCTCACAGTGATGTCTGCTGGTATGGAGTGCTGCAGAAGGCAGCCAGGGTGAGCAGACAAAACTGGAAACCCAAAGTCCTCCTCCTGACTTGCTGAACACGTGTGTAAGTGTTTGCCAGGTCTGAAGTAGAAGCCTAAACAAGAAGAAATATATTTATTGTTAAAATTACTCCTGTGTTAATATAGAGCTACATTAAGATGGTGCCTTTCTGAAATAAGTGGGCAAAAGACAAAACAATGAATAACTTGCATTGTAATATACACCAGTAATATTGTATGTTATTTTATATTACTACGTCAGCATTATGCTATATGAAAACAACCTAATGCTGGGTTATTAATTTATGCTTTATGTCGGGAATGGAGCTGGTGGGGCACCAAGCTGTTAGCGGTTAGTGGAAGAAAAGAAAGGATTTTGGGTGCTCAAGCCACGTAATTTGTCTGAGAGAGTGAAGCTGAAAGATCAAGACAAAAGCCCAGCTGTATCCAGGGTTTTTTGTTGGTTACCCTTGCACAGGGCACAGGGAGTAAGGTGTTTGCAGCCCCGACAGCAGAAAGGGTTTCTCAAACCAGCTTTGTAAAGGTACAAGCAACAACATATAGCGTAGTGTGAGGGAGATTTAAGACCAGAAGATGCAGATTACCCGATTCTGTATTTTCTGTGAGCAGCCAACAGAGTTGGTTTGGCAACAATAAACCTGCAGGTGCTGTTTGCTGCTTCTTCATCTCTGGGGTGGGGGTCTCTAGGGCTGCGAATCTGCCCATCTCCCTGGCTGAGCACCCCAGCTGCTGCAGGGCAGAGGGTGCAATGCAGGAAGCGGGGGAAGGAGGCATCACAGGGGACGTGTGTCAGGAGGAGGGGGGGGGGAAAAAGTCTCTTTTCCAAACCAACATCGTTAAGGAAAAAAAAAAAAAAGGCAAATCACAGCGTCTGCAAAGAAGCCCTTGAGGACAAAGATGGGAACAGGGTTGGGCAATGCAACAAATAGACCATTTTTCATCACAATCTCATAATTGCTGTCTTGTTCCCAGTCTGCTCTTATGATAGACTTTGCAATACCCACTGGGGACTCTTCTAGGACACAGCACTGTGAGCCAGAACCTCATTTTAGCATTATACCAGGGAAACTATGCTAGGCAAACTGGAGCCACGGCGTCAAGTTTGGATCCAAAGTCCTCTTTTTTTTTTTCCTTTTCTTAATATATTTTTTTAATTTATTTTTTTTTCCCTTTTGGCTCCAGAAGCCCAGAGCAAGGAATGTAAATTGGCTTTGCAGAAGTATGTCAATTTTGGTGCCAAAGTTTCATTTGATATCATCTCTGTCTGGCACCTACACAGCAGGTGCTTCCCGAGATGACCTGAGGCACATGAGGCGCAACACAAACCCTGAGCTGAGCTCTCTTAACCCCACAGCTCACACCTCTTGCACAACAGGACGTGCCACCACCTCCCTGCAGTCCTGCAGATGGTCTCCTGACACCATCGCCCCACAGCCATGGCTACAAATGGATTTTTCAGGAAGGCTGGAAGCTCCTGCCTCCTTCGCCCCAAGCCAAACCTCCACGCTGCCCCACAGTCAGTGGGCAAGAGTGATTAAACCTTTATTGCTCATTATGAGTCACTCCTGCAAGCTCTGAGTCTTGCTGAAGCTGATCTGTCTACTTGCATGAGTAAAAGGTGCTCGGAGGAGCCTTAGGATGCAGATCTGCCCCTTTTGGGGAGAAGCAAGCCCCTCTCTTTTGGGGGACCTTCCTGAAACCACTGTGATAAGCTGTGGTGATGCGAGACAGAGCTTGGCAGGGGGTTAAATGAGGCAATAATGTCTCGACATATGTGATCAGGGTCTCCTGTAGTTGTGAGGTGAGCAGTATCATTGGCAGTTGTGGTCATTTGGAGGGGGAGAAGGTCGTGCCTGGACCTGAGCTGTTGTGTTGGCAAGGAGAATCTGTGACTGAACACTCACCGAGCGGTGGGTTAGTTACTGCTGCTTTGTACCTCGGTCTCTGGTAGGTCTCAAGCACACGAGGTGTCCCGATGCTCATTCCCATAGTAAGCAGAAATCAGGTGAACCAGATAAGCTTTCCTCAGGCCTTGGGATCACTGTCATATTTGTCTGGATGCGGGAAGAGGAAGCACATTGGAGTGAGAGCAATTTGCAGCATCAACCATAGCCAAAGACAGGATTACCCATCTCCTTCTTGCAGGTAAAACGTGCTCTCATCCAGTGCCTCGGAATCGGAATGTGTGATGTGATGGAAAGGAACGGTGATATAACATCGAAAGAATGTTTCTTTTAGCTAGAAGCAATTTTTGCCCTGCTTTGCTTTGTTTTAACCAGACGCAGCCCCGAGTGAAACCTTTTCATGTGGCGCGAAATGGTGTGGAGAATTAGTCATTTATATTAAAAAAAAAAAAAAAAAAAGCAGCAGAATGTAGCTTGGCAGGAAGGTGTGAGGGTGGCATGGCTGAAGCTGCAGGATTTAGAGGGAGACAGGTGAATTGTTGTGCTGAAATAGCACTTGGCTGGAGGAATTTTCAAGGAAGCCGAGTGTCCCAGTTATCCCCAGCGTGCACAGAGTAGCTACGTGGAGTTTCACGCTGCCGGTAGGAAGCAGGATAAAAATGCCTCACTCTGAATGTCTTAATTACCATCATGCAGTTTCATTATCCAAGACTTAATTAAAAAAAAACAACAAACAAACATAAAGAAGAGCTTGGCTCCTGATTTATACATCTGTTCAGTGCTCTAGCTGTAGAGCAGAGCTGCTGTACTCTGTTAATTAACTATTAGCATATATTTAAAAGGAGGTATTTAAAAGATGGGTTGACATAGTGCTTAGTGACATGATTTAGTGATAGTTTTTTATCAGAGTCAGGTTGATGGTTGGGCTAGATGCTCTTAAAAGTCCATTCCAACCCAGATGATTCTGTGGTTCTGTGATAAAAACGCATCCAGCCACGCTGAGCAGAAGAGAGTTTATGGAGAAGGTGCAACACCAGGAGTTGCAAAAAGAGATTAAGGAGTTCAGAGAGAGGAGACAGAACTGGGCATGGAGTCAGAGGGGCCTGTGTTTAACCCCTCACATTCCCGGGGGTGGGGGCAAGGAGAGGGTTGGGGAAGAAGAGTCTATTTGTTGCTTTAGCTTCCCTACCTTTCTCCTCGGGTCCCGCAGCTTTTGCCCCAAGCGTGTAGCTCTTTTTTTTCAGGACGCGCCCCTGGCTTCTCCTCCCCTGCAGCCAGACAAATTGGACCTCGTTAAGCATCCTCCCACGGTTGCCTGGGCGCCAGGGCTGACAGTGTTGTGATGGCTAAAGAGGCTGCTGACGGGGGACCTTGCCCCCGTGCTGAGTGACATCCCTGGCCTCCTGCCCAGGAGCAGCGCCGAGGGATGCTGGGGTGGGCAGGATGGGCTGGAGCAGGAGGGATGGGTCTTCAACACTTTGCAAAGGGTAAATGAATAGTCACCGCTCGGAGCCGCCGTGTTCCTCTTGTTCTGGGAAGAGAAAAAAAAAACCCCTCTTGAGGCCGGGCAGGGGAAGTGGTTTGGGGGAGAGTTTGGGAGGGGGGGTCTCGGGGAAGCATCACGGCGGCGTGTCTCTGCTCGGCGCACCGTGCCGCACTCCCTCACTCCTCACCGCTAAAAAGGCAGAAGCCCCACAGAGAAACCTCAGGGATACAGCTCCGGGTCTCTTTGGCATGGCTGGAGGACAGTGTTTTTAGCTTTGTGAGGCTTCTGGGAGTTTAATAGCAGGCTTGTTCCAGTGAAACGGGGTATAATAATTAGCCTGTTGATCCTGCGGGGCACGCTGTGGCCTGACCGCTTGCTTTCCTGCGATGAGTGACCAATTGATTAGGATCAGTGCTGGCAGCCATAGCGAGTTAATAACCCGTGGGGATGTTGGGTTTAGCCCTTGTTTTGCAGTAGGCAGTGTCTGCTCCTCCTACACTTTTTTTTTTTTGGCTATTTTTTTTGGTGAATGCTAGGCAATTCTCACCAAAAAAAAAGAAAGAAGAGCCTGAGCTATTTTCCTTGCACACCAAAACTTTCCTTTTCATCATAGAAACAGCCTGAGCAGCAAAGTGGTATGCTTTGCCCTACATCTATATTTATATATATGCATTATGCCTATATTTGCTGTGGAGAAGTCTGTCAGGGGCTCGGGTGACTGTAGCTGCTCATGCAGGCTGTCCTTACCCTGCTCTTGACTCAGACAACAGTGACAGACACAAATAAGTGTCTATGGGATATTAGGAAATTAGATTCCTGCTCTAATACACAGAAATTCTAACCACCAAAAAAAACCCCTATACGTTTCAGGCATTGATTTTAAAGCTGCCGTGGAGCCTCTGTGCTGTGTCAGATTAGAATTCTGCTTGTATTTCCCAGCTGAACAGATTCTGATTCAGAACTGAGAAGGAAGTTTTCTCAGGGTAAAGCCTAAGGACTTAGAGAGGTGCTCGTGGTGGTTTATCCTGTGGCACTCCTGCTTTCCAAGCAGCACTGATCCCGTGCAGAATGGGTGCAGCAGAACTCAATTTTTCCTCTGCAATGACCAGCAGCTGCTTCAATAACCCTGTGATGTGCTTTGGTGCTGCAGGAGAGGAGAAAAGTGATAGAAGTGGAGCTTTGCAGCAGAAATCAGTTGAACCAATCATGAGAAAACCACATATTTTTGGGTGCTAGTTCACAACTGGGGGTTCCCGAATCACTCCAAAAACTGGGCATTGGTCAGTCAGGGACATTTGCCAGACTTTTACGCCCAGTTCAGAGAATCAAGGAGCAGAGCTGCCTGTGGGGGCCATCACAAGCGGAGGAATAGATATTACTGTTCCTCTTTGTAAGTAGGTATTTTCCTTTTCTCCATGTGTGTGTTGACTTTCTTACTGTCACCAGCTTGTACTCTTTTCTCACTTTGATCTTCAGATCAAAGAGCAGAAGGGGACAGAAGGTGGGGAGTGGACAGGCAAAGGTAAGGGGGAAAGTTGGTCACAGAATATTAGATTTCCCAACAAACGGCCTAGGAATTAAAAAAAAAAAAAAAAAAAAAAAGGGAAAGGAAAAATGAAAAGGGAAAACAGAAGCAGAGGGGAAAGAGTCAAGATGCTCTAGAGAATGATTATGCTCATTGTCCTGAGGTGGTGTGTCTGTGCCCAGATCAGACCACGAGGACTAACACGATGAGTGAGCTGGTGCTGGTTCCAGCCTGCTGTGTGTTGTTCATACAGAGCATCCCAGCCCCATCTGCTCAATCCAGAGCCACAGAGGGGTCGTGAGGCATCGAGCTGTCCCAGCCAGGACTGCCATCACTCACCCAGCCCAGCACGAGACACCGGTTCCTCATGGAAACTTGAGGCAAGATCTGAGTCTCAGCTGGGAAGTGGACTTGGCAAGAAGTGTCAGCTCGTTTATAGCCAGGGATGGCACACAATAGCACAGAGACAAATGAAAAGTAGTGGGAAAGCCAGCTTTCTAAGGCTCCAAAGGAGGTATTTTGCTGAATTCCTTCAGAAGGAGTAATTCCCCCTTCGGTTTTCCTGGGTAAATAGTGTCTGGAGAACTCAGGGGATTTACGCTGGCACAGGACAGTGTGCTGGCCACTGTCACGCTGGGGCTCCCAGCCCACCTTGGCCACCTCGTGTGACTGTGCCCCTTCCCTGCCTTTGGGCTGACAGTCAAACAGGGAGAGGATGATATATGGTGTTGTAGAGGGGTACATTAGGCTTGAACAGGTAAGGCTTCTTCTAAGAAATGAAGCCTTGGAAAGAGTTAGGAAGAATCAACTCTTTCAGTCCCAAATGTCTCGTTATCTTTCAGCATTTTGGCAGGTTCTGCAACCTGTCCCCCAGGCACAGCCGGCTCTGAGAGCACTAATCACGAGTGAAAGACCATTCCAGCTCAAATGGGAGATGGTTGAAACCTCACAAGAGTCTTTCTGGAGCTCCCGGTTCAGCTTTGACCGGGAGAGATTTACTGAAGCGTTTGTCTTTCTGCCTCAGGCTCTGAACATGGTAGTCCTTTTGCATCCTTGTCCCATCCTTGGGACTTTCTCAGATATGTCTCAGAGCGTGTATACAAATGCACATGGCTCCTGAGGAACTTGGAATTGATTCTTTCCACCTCCAGCCTGAAGGAACAGCTTTCTCCTGATGGTCTATAGAATGAAAGAAAAGCGTACAAGCTGGGTAGTTGTGAAACGGGGAGATCTTAGAAATATTATCCGTTTTCCTGTTGTCTCTACTAAAGACAGTGCCTTTCCAACCCTGACCGTGGGCACGGAGCCAGGACGTATCATGAATTAAAATAATAAAACCAATTTTCACTGGGAGAGTGGGTTCCCTTCAAGTTCTGCAGATCCCTCCCTCTCCTCTCTTGTAAATAGCTTTAATACACCGCAGGCGCCAAATCACTTGACCTAGGTTAGCCTGTGAACTGGGATGTTTTCTGCTCGGCTGCGTAGGACGGAGCCTGGATTTTTCCTCCCATTCTCTGGCTGTCAATCCAGGTAATAGTCAAAGGCCTTATCTGAAATGCATTAGACTTTCAGCGAATTGTCTGGGCTCCGGGCCCTGGGTGCTGAAGGCACTCGTGCGTGTAATGTGCAGAAGAGGCGAGACGGTAGCTTTTAACACCCCTTGCCTCATCTATTTTCTTGGCTCGGGTTCAGCAAGTCTCCAGAGTCTGCCAGCAAGAAACGTATCCCTTTTTGGTTCAGATACGTAGGCAGTGGTAACTGATCGGCTGCAAGATGCTTCTTTGAGGGCTGTGAGCACTCAGCACCCAGTTTTAGGGCTATTTTACCTAATATAGGAAAGTTATTTCACAGACATAGATGGGTTCCACAAAGGAGACAGAGGCAGGGGGAAAGGAGAGGGAATGTGGTCTGGGCAATTGGAAGGGACAGTGAGTCTGAGGGTGAGGGGTTTGAGAGGTGTTTGGGAGTCTGAAGCATAGAACCACAGAATGGTTAGAGTTGGGAGGGACCTTAAAGATCATCTAGTTCTGATCATCTAGAGATATTCTCAACTGAAGAGTAGATGGATATAAGGCTTCATTTGAAATTGTGAAGGGGAACGAATGGGGGAAGAGGGGAAGCCCTCTGGTTAGCTTAGACTCACTGATTTGGTACAAGGACCTAGGTTAGTTTAGCATTAATAGATGTTTCTGCATAAATAAAGTTCTGTTTGTTCTTACTTGTGTTCTTCCCCTATGGCTAATGAGGGGTAACGGCTTTAAACTGAGAGAAAGGAGATTTAGATTAGCTATTAGGAAGAACTTTGTGGTGAGAGTGGTGAGAGCCTGGCCCAGGTTGCCCAGAGAAGCTGTGGCTGCCCCATCCCTGGAGGGGTTCAAGGCCAGGCTGGATGGGGCTTGGAGCAACCTGGTCTGGTGGGAGGTGTCCCTGCCCAGGGCAGGGGATTAGAATGGGGTGATCTTTAAGATCACTTCCAACCCAAACCATTCTGTGAAGAGAATGATACTCCTGTCTGGCCTGTCACTTCATTGACCTTTCTGATGCTGAGAGGCAAATCTAGTTATGAAGGTGGTCTTTTGGCATGGTGTAGAAACCAGATAATCGAGGAACTGCTCAGAGTACCATCTTCATACGACCCCTGAACAAACACATAAGGGAATTCAAGAACCTCCCACTTCTCTGTGTAAGAAGGAAGACACGTTTTCTAATCCTATTAATGACTCTTTGAGGCAAGATCTGTCATTTTCTAGATTTTTGCACAATGTCTAGCAAAATAGGCTGACTACAATACAAACAATGCTGTTATTAGTGGGTCAGCCTTGATGACTAGGAAGCCATGAATCATAGATGCGTAACAATTGTAGTTGGCCAGAAGGAATGAAATAGAGGGAAAGGAAAACACATCAGCATGTCAATGCAGCACAATCAGAGCCAGTTCAATATATGTGGTTTGGACACCAAATTCCTAATTTGCCATGGCATACAGAGGAACTTTACAGGAATTTAGATGTCTGTCACTTGAATCCCATTTCAGGCTTCTGGAAAATGCTGTAAAGAAGCTGTCAAAATTTCTTGTGCCTCTCTTGTGGCTCTCTCACAGGCTTATTACTTTTTGGGGGCAAGCAGAAATAATTTTTTTTTGTGACACGGTTTGCCAAAGAACTGGAATATGTGATAGTCTCATCACAACTTGGTCAGAAATTATTTGTCTAGAGTTAATGTGTCTGACATTCTGTGATCCTGTGCCCCTCTCAAATGGGCTGAGGTGGTCTCAGTCTGGTTAACTGAGATGGGACACGCTGGATTAGTTTTCTCTTCTGGGTGTGATTTAAGCACAGTTGTAAGGAAAGAGCTGGGAATTGTAGCGTTAGCCTGAAATAAGTGTAGCCCACAGCCTGAAAGGGGTTGGAAAGGTGTGGAACTGGAAGGACTTGGATGGTATTGCAATTGGTTGAGTGGTAGAGTCGTTCAGCAGCAGATCCTGTGGCCCTGTGGAACAAGAGCCAGCTTGTCTTCCCCTTTTCCCCTTCCTCTCTATTGTTTTATTTTTCCTCTCAGATTCTAATGATCCTCATCAGAGGTTATTAACCACTTAAAGTGTAATCCCGTTGGAATGTCTGTTTCCAGAGCTACCCTTCTCACAAGCTACAAGATCTGAAACTGAAATGATTAATTTATTATTCCATATTATTATATTTTCCCAGTGATGTGAAGTGCAGAGAGAAAACTGTAGGGAACTGACACACTTGCGATATGCCTGAGCCAGCAAGGGAAGCTGGAGGTATATGCTGTTTATAGTCAGGATATGAGGCATGGTCAGCACTGCCTACAGAGTGGTCTTCTGCATATGTATCTTTTAATTTAAAGCCTTTCACAGAAAGGTTCTAAGGAGGGGAAGCGGAAACCCTAAGTTGTGATGGGAGAATCCACATCTTGGGCACAAAACGGAGATGTCCTATTAAAAACCATTTCTCTTTCCCACTATCTGTTCCCCTTAGCTCTTTGCTATGCAGGTAAACATGCCATGTCTTTGTCTAGCACTTCAACAGGAGGACTTCAGTGGCCCAGAGAACCAAGGAATCTGTGGCTGGAGGCCTCAGAGGCACCACTGCCACCACTCAGCCCAACCTCAGAAGGGCAGAGCAAAAGGAGGTGGAGAGTATGACTAGAGACAACCTGGGTTACTGCTGGGATGACATAGTCTGGTCAAGCTCCTGTAGGTGGCCAAAGATCAAATAATTAGAATGCTGCACGTGTGAGCTTTGCAGCAGGTTTATTTACTCTGTTTTCACAGCTACCTTGGCAGTGGTGAGGTGACCGGAGTCAAGTGCGGGAAGAATAATGCCTTAGCATGGAATGAATGTGTTTTGCTCCAGTTTTAACGCTTGCTCTCTACATCAGCTGCTCCCTCATCCTCCTGAAAAGAGTAGATGAACTGTCTGCAGACACAAAATAAGTAGGAGTATTTGGTTCTGACATTTGAAAGGAGAAACCGTTGTGGTACTTTTGCTTGGAAAGTTGATGTGTAAGGCTGGCCAGCAAAAGAACCTTTAAGATTCTTTTAAGATTTTTTTTTATTATTATTATTTTATTTTTAAGGAGAGAGAAAACAGGAAAGTCGGAGTTTCACAATGTCTGTGCTGAAAGAAACAAGAGACTGGGTCAGCAAGTCCAAGCTCTTGACTGGAAATCTAGAAGCAGGACTAATTTATGGTTTGCTAGGTAATCTGTGTGAAATTCCAGGAGTGAAAAGGCATTCACTGACCCATTCTGAGACTGCTGCTAGTCCTCGGGCTTGGCCAGGAAGGAAGTGAGAGCTCTTATACTCACAGGGATCTTGCCTGGGGTCCAAGGCTGAGATCCAGGCCACAACCACATCCTGGAGTCCCAGCCTGGGCAATAACCACCCCAAAGCTCTCCTGTGGTCGGTGCAGCCTCACCTTGGCAGTGAAACAGGAGAGGGTGTTGGGTGGCACGGGGAAGGTGAAGCCTTGGATGTGCCAATGCACCTGGTGCACTGGCAGAGATGCCCACAAGAAGCTTGCCAAAGCCTTGCCAGCATGATGCCTGGCTAGATCCAGGGCTGTGGGTCCCAGAAGTAAGTACACTAAGTTTTTGTGTGCATAGCAATGTGGAAATTTGCTTTCTTGGGCTTCCCCAGGTATAACCAGAGCTAACATTCCATGCTTAGGACTCGTCAGGGTTGTGCAAGTTTCAAGGCCTGGTAGGCTCTGCTGTTCCTATTGTTGAGTCCAAAGATCTCGACGATGTTCTACTCTGGAACATTTTTTCTGGCTGTTATCTGAGCAGACAGGACAATGTGAAGCATGGACCTATGTCCTCTGTCCGTTTGGATGTCTTGGTTCCCATGAAGTGCTGAGAAACGCTGAGAAGTGGGTTGTCAGTCTGTGAGCTTAGAATTGGAGAGAAGGGCAGGGTATTGAGTCTTTTCAGCAGTTCCAGAAGGAATTAATTCCCTGCATGCTCATCTGCATTAGTGCTTCTTCCTTCCCTGAAAAGGACAATCACGAGGTGATTGTGGATCTTATAAGAAGTTCATAAACTGATGTATAGTACAAAAAATGGTAGCTTTCTGTTTGTTCGTTTCTCCTGTTGTTTTACTCCTAGCAAGGAAGGCCATTTCATAAAATTTAAGGTCTATGGAAAACCTCTTCTGTTCAAGAAGGCATATAACTGCAGGCTGGATGTTGCACGTGTGAACCCATTTGCTAGTGAAGCCCATGTACATCAGGTGTATAACTTCTAAGGGCTGGAAGAGTTTCGGCATTAAGGCATGCCCTTACTTGGTTGGAACCATCTTCTTCTTGACTTCCAAGTATATTCCACTTCTTAGAAGAATTCCACCCACTGCAAATAGATGGAGGGTGGGGGGCAAAACACCATGCGTGGAGTAAAAATTGATGAGAAAGAAAAGGGAGAGAGAGTGATAATTCTAGGCAACAACCAGCAGGGAAAGTTAAAGCTGCTAATGACCCTTTCAAGTGATCAGAATTGTGACAAACTTGTGTATTAAGTCTATGTTCTTTAACGGGCTTACTGGATCCAGGTCTTTTGAGTTCCCATCCTGGCCCTGCTGCGAAAACTTTAAGTTTTGGATGGCATCAGACAAGAC
>JAHREE010000475.1:331725-362358 GCA_033628505.1 Tringa tobata | reverse complement strand
CCTTTTGTCACTTGCTGGCACAGGATGATGGCAAAAAGTCCGTCCTTGCTCTGTTGTGCAAAGGCAACCAAAGCAATATCCTTCTTTCAGGCCTGTAATAAAGCTCAAGCTCTATTTTAATTGTTCCCACCATCCAGCAGGCAGGATTAGTTGCCAGGGCAAGTGCTGGCATCGCCACAGACAACTGCTCTGCAGATCTCAGCAGCCCAGGGAGTCGGACCTTCCAAAGCGAGCGTTGCCATCTGCAAATTTAACCGCAGGCACCAAACCACTGGCACAAAGAAATACGCTGGCAACAACAGAAAAGAGAGGCTGGGCAGCTGTCCCTTTAGGAGAGGGGGCCCTAGTGTCATTCCATGTGAAGTATTTTCCTTGCCCACACAAATGCAGTAATGACATTACCACCAGGTATCAGCAGTGCCTTAAAATGCTTGGGAAGAGACTTGGGACGGGAAAGCCCAGGCTGGTGTGTTTCTCCGGAGACCACACACGTGCTGTATTTATGAACCAAAGAAACAAAAACTAAGTTGTCTCCCTTTTATAAAAAAAAAATATAAAAATACCTGAATAACAGAACTGTGTGGTCTGGCAGCGCCTCCCTATCCTTTGCTTAACTTACTGGAGAAACAAACACAGCCTCCTTTAGTTTTTATCACTTTGCTCACATTTCTCTCCTGTTTAAGCTTTTCAGAGAAATCTTTGGAGTAAGCCTTCAAAAGCAGCACTGCCTTGTGACTAGTGATTGCAACAGCCCAGCTTCAAGTAGGGCTGGTAAAGGGCAGTGCATGGTTTCAGGACTACACAGCTGGCCCTTGGCTTACCAGCTCTAGGAGGACCTGCTTTGGCAGGGGGGTTGCACTAGATGATCTGCAGATGATCTCCTTCCAACCCCATATCATTCCGTGATTCTGGAGAAGTTAGATTAGTTTCACATGGTTTATCCTGCCCTGGCAATGATGATATAGATGACCCCTCGCAGCCATCTCCTTCCTAACTTGCTATGAGCCTAAGAAACCCTTCTGAATACAAATTGTGTTTCCACAGGCCAGACAGCCTGAAAGAATTCTTCTGAAAGTGACCTGAATTCCTCCAGCGTGTCTTTCTCCTGCCTAGGGCACTAAGTTGCAGTGTGATTATGGGTGTTTGATGGCTGGAGTTAACTAACTTCCTCCTGGCAATCTTTAGCAGGAAATATCCTGTGGTTTTAAAAGGTCAGCAGGTGGAGTGTTAGGGTATTCACCAGCCCTTATCAAAGTTTGTGGTACAAATCAGCCCTAAGCAGAGCAATGAAAAATGGGGTTTTCTACCTCGTTCCTACAGCCTTGACATTTTGGTAGTTTGGGTGCATCTGAAGCTGAGGAAAGAAAGGGCTTTATGATGGTTTTGGTTCTGGTTCTCTGTGGGTAGATACCTCTAGGATATCTGCTGTGGCTTTTCATTTGGAGAAAGCAGGTGCCCATACCTGCTGCTTTTCATTTTTAATGTTATATTAGTAACCTCAGACGAAGCCTTTAGGATAGACAGTCACTTCCTGAAAAATCTCTTGGTATAAAGAGAGAAGCTGAGAGGTGAGTGACAAGTTCAGCATCACTCAGGTGGGGACAATTGCAGGTTTTGTCTTCTCTCTGTTATGTGTCAGTCTCTACACCCTCATGTACCCAGTCCCATTCAGAATATGTTAAGAAAACAGCGTCTTCACACCTTTTGGCATGATCGTGTCCGACAGGCAGTGAGCCCCCCATGATGTTGGGTGCCTGCCAGCAGAGCACTAGCAACCCAGGGCTGGCAGCCTTATTCCTGGTTCTTCAAACAAGCTTGTGCTTTCTTCTTGCACGTGCTTTTCTTCTCAGTTTGTTTCAGCAGACAGGGTGCGCCCTTGCAAATAAGGTGGGTGATCTACCCAGCTTCACCCCGGGGAAGAAAGCCAAACTTAAAGTCATCTCAAAGTGCCTGTACCTCCTGCTAAATTGTCTTTTCCCAGTGCATGAGGACTCCTAAAGCATCTTCCCCAGCTTCCAGCACAGCATCAGGTACTGGGAGGATTCATCTATAGACTCTGTCAGAGCTCCAGAGGGCCAATTTATCTTTAAATTATCTCTTTATTTATTTATCTCATTATTTTATTTTATTTTATTTTTTAAAAGTAGCCTTGGTCAGATTTTGCAAGAGTGGTTTTAATTAGCTCTGCTCAGCTATTAAGCACCTGTCCAAAGCCTGTCTGGCTGTGGAAAAGTGAGTTAAATGATCGGGAAGGTCTGTGTGGTGCCAGCCAACTCACTGCTCATGAAGGGAGCTGCTCAGGCCAGTGCTGGCGCTTCTATAAAGGAAAGCTGGTCCCTTTGAGGTCCAGGTCTATCTGTTTTTATCGCTCTGCAGGCTCTTGTGTCCAACTCCCTGGCATTTACTTACAGCTGTTTGATACTTCCCCGAACAAATGATTTGAGCTCAAGAAAAGGGCAGTTCTTTTCTCAGGCCATTTGGAGGCAAACGAATGCAGCTACGCAGGAAGGCTGCAAGGTGTTTAGAGCTTGGGGCTTGGAGAAGCTCCCCAAGGTCTGGAGACCTTTCTGACCTGAGCTGTATGTGTCTGCAAAAATAAACCAGAAAGCTTGTGAAAGCCAGGGAGGGTTCCTGTATCCAGTATTTCTCCTTTCATCCCATCTGTAAAATACTTTAGGAAGAACATTTCCAGAGCTCAGGCCTCTGGTGTGAAGGTCTTAAGAACAATTAAAACAAAAAAATGTGGCTGAAAGTACCTCACTTCAGAGAGGTTCTAAAAATGTCCAAAGATTAAAAAATTAAAAGAGGAAAAAAAAAAATATCTCTGAAATTCATTGTCACTCCCAGAAAGTGTCCCAATGAGGCTCGTCTTATCCTTCTGGCTCCATTTAAAATCTTCCATGTCTGGGTGGCTTCTGACACTCAGTTATGCTGAGAACAACCCTTCTGAATTCATCAAGCTGGAGTCAGTATAAACAAAAGTGAAATTAAATCTATCATGTCCAAATCCCAGCCCAGTGCAAAGCTTAGATGTGCTCCAAAAGACCTCTGTCTTGCAGTCATGTGCAAATTAGCAAAGGGAATCCACACAAATTATGTGTGCAAATTCAGACTGATATATCTGTGTGTGCAACACTGAGCTGAAAAGTTTGGCTGGGGTGTCAGACAGTGTTTGGGTGACATGAGACGATGACAGAGAGAGGGTTGATTCCTTGGAGACTGCCTGGGGCCAGCTGCAATTCCCAGTGAAATAAGATTAAGGGTGCTCAGAGATACTGTCACGTTTGTCCCGTGGCTCCTGATCCCAAGAGCGCTGAAATCAAACTGCCAGAAATCTGATAGCCTGGAATGTGCACTAAAATAAATATTTCCTCATAGGCATTTCTTTTGTCTGGGGGTTACTAGTCAGGTTGACAGGCCTAGAAACAAGCCCCCTGCTTCGGCTTTATCCGGGTTCTGACTGCCAGTCTTCTACAACGGATTTTATGGCTTATCTGCTGAAGCCTTGGTCTCTTGTTCCTCGCCTGGTGAGAAAGGATGAGTGATGGAACTTGTGCTGGTCACCACACATTGTAGCTCGTTGTCTCCAACAGATGGGGTTGTTGTGGAATCACAGATTTATATAGGTTGGAAGCAACTCCAGAGTTTGTCAGTCCAGCCCACACGTGAGCAGGGCCACCTTCTCCTCTACAGATCTCAGCTCAACGTGAGCCTGATTTTCTATGCTCTGTACTCTTTTTGCAGCAAGCAGTAGAAATCATAGCAAAGTAGCTTTTCACATTTTTGATTCGAAAGCAATTTCTCACACCTTGTAGTCCCTAAAAGAAATGCACGTTCTGTGTTAATGGCTTTGATTGGGATTTCTTCAAGGAAAAGGATTTGTTGGGGTTTTTAGATCTGTGAGGAGAGAGTCAGTCACTAGCCCTGCGATGGTTTTGGGGAGGATCCACTTGGCCTTGCCCTCCAAGTTGTGGAATGAGTGTGTCACAGCTTTCATATTCCAGAAATATGCCATGACTGGCAAAGGAGACTGGTCAGCAGATCTTGCTAAACAAATCTGTTACGAAATACACACACACCTCGCAAGCTTGGACAATGGAAAGGGAGCTCTGTGCTAAGATGCCCTGACCAAGCAGTTGCACTGGAAAATCTGACTGGGAGGAGGAATAGAAGGCCTGGAAGCAAACATACCAGGCAAAATGGTCAAAAGCAGTTCCTACTATAGTAGGCAGTGAATTGTGTGTATAATTTACGGCCTGTATACGTGGTCGATGGTTGTGCTCTGTGTCTGTGAGCTCTGCTGTGATTATTGCTTGATAAGGCTAGGAGGGATCTATCTCAGATCCGTCTAGATGTGTGACCTTCTATTTTCCAATAGCAGCACTGTCACACCCCATACAGGCAAGATCCTCTGGTTAGTGGCTTTTTCAGTGTGTTTTTTCTGCTGTTTTTTAGCTCCTGGTAATCATTTTTCTGAACTTCTCGATATTCATGAATCTCAGCAAGTGCTTACTTCTGAAGAACACAAATTCCAGAAATAAGTTTGTTTATAAAATAAAGTGGCTGGCTATGCTTGGACGCCTTTGATTTGTTTTATATTCGAAGATCCAAAGTATAGAAAAATGTCTTGCATTCCTAGAGCTCCTCTCATAGCAAAAAAGGCACCGCATGCCAGGAGGTCTCCCTCTCTGTGGTGTAGTGGCTGGAAACCCTGGCCACGGCTGAGATTCAGCCCTTTGTGTGAGCCCAACAAGTCTTCTCTGTGCTTAGGTCCAAGTCCATGTCCAGGTGCTTTATTGGCTCAGGGTTCCTCATCCTGCAGGATGGAGCCATAAAGGAAGCTAGAGAAGAGTGGATTGTCTGGGAATTTCAGTGGTATGTGTGAAATTAATGCAAACAAAAGGAAAAAAAATTATTCTCTTTTGTCAGAAGCTCTGAAACAACATTAGTTGTTGTTTGTGTGTGTAGCAGAACCCAGTGGATCTGGGTGGCTGATGGCAGCCTCTGTCACATGGGAGAGAAGGTTATAGTTTTTTCTTGGTACTACTATGCTGGAGTTGTTAACTGCCACAAAGAGGACCACTGACTTTTAAAATCAAAAAACAAACAAACAAACAAAGAAGTCCCAAAACCAACCACACACATAAAAACAAACCAAAAAAAACCCCAAATGGTTTTTGTATTCATCCAGCTCTTGGCATCATCCTTCGCTTCCCAGTGGCATTTTTGTATTATTGCTTGTGTTGGCCCAAAATGAGGAGGGAGGCAGGTGGCAGCCACAGATTTATCATGTACTGGGTTTATTTCTTGAACAAACAAGAAGAGCCTCAAACAGCCTGTGGTCATAGTGAACGTGTGACCTGTGGCAGGGGCTATTCTCCCTTTGCCAGCTGATGTATTGGTGATATGGCTTTTAAAGCCATGATTGTCTTTTCTATAGAAATGGTTTGATATCACAGAGGAGAAAGGAGATATAGAAGGTGAGCTGGTCCCACTCATTAAGAAGGAAATAAAGATTTGGGCTCTTTTTTTTTCCCTGGCTCTAATATTTACTAGAGCCTATCTCCATCTCTTCTTGGTGCTTTGTGTAGCTGTATCAGACTTCTCACCATCCCTGAGACCTGTGCAGGCTCCTTTCCTCCTGAGACTTCTGTGAGGTCTTAGCACAATCTGATGTATTGAAAAGAGCAGAGGTCTTCATCAGAGTTTGGTATGCTTGCAGATAAATCCCAGACAAACAGATAATTTCTTCTTGATAAACACCAATAGGTTGCTTTCACTTGGTGGGTTTTTTTTCAAGTCAGGAAAGAAAAAGGAGTGATGCATGTCATTCCCAGCTGAGAGACCCATCTATTAAAGTGTCTTTAGAGAAACAACTGAGCCTCTGTCAACGATATCTGGATCTAATTTATACAGAACTAAGAAAGGCTAAATTATGAGGAAAATGAAGAGGTGTCCATAGCAGGTCTATATAAATTATATAGCTTTGTTAGTGACAGTCCTTCACTAGCCTACAGGTGCTCTCAGCTTTGCAAACAGAACAGATGGAATATGACCAAAATTTGAACAAACTTGTGGTTTTATACAGGTTTTCTTTGGCAGACCTTTTGCAGCAAGTAAATAGTTGATATTCGTGTTAGATTGTTACCGCTCTTTGAAAGAAGCGTGTTAGGAAGCAAATCTTGTTAAGTTTCGAGATGTGAACGCAGCCAACTGCAGTCACTGTGTGAAGTTTGTGAATCTTAGTGGAATGGCAGCTGACTCGTCACCCCGCTTCCAAATCTGGTTTGCATAAGAGGCAGAAAATCCCAAGTCTCTTTTTGAAGCTTATTAGACACTTCCAAGTCAAATTGTGAGGTAAAGAAAACCTGATGAATGTAACCTTTCTACACTTTGTGAACATCAGCTTTTATTCTGGGACCAAGGAAAAAACAACCCTGTGAAACAGAAAATAAATTGGGAGAAAGAAGCATTCAGTGAACTTCTTGAAACTGCTAAAAAGAATTCTAGAAGGCTTTTTTGGAAAACATTAGACATACACTGATATGTGTCCTTTTTGGTAGAAAACAGCTTCTTGGGGCGTGATCGTGTTTCCTCATATTTACTTGCATCCGTGGATGCCAGGTTGTCACCATGTGATAAGAACAGACAAACCTGCTGCCCCCCAGGCTGGCTGATTTTGGGGATGCAGCATCAACCACAGTAGTAAGGGAAAGAGTGTAGAAATTAAATCATCCTTCTATCCTGGTAGAAGCCTGCTGGGGGAGACACTGCGTTTGAGGGCTTGGTGTTATGGGCTAGGAACATATCAGACATGGCCTCTACCCTTCCACTGTCTTACGTGGTCAAGCCACATAATTTCCTTGTATCTGGCTTTCTGATTTCTGAGATGTGAATAAAACTCACTCATGATGTGCTTTGAGATCCTGGGAAAAGAGATACCATAGAAGTGTCTGCAGATCTTATAAAGATGAAGCATATAGCTAATCAACTGGTAGGAGGGATAACTCGTCCTACCATTCTTCTGGTAGTGATTTCCAGCTTTCACAAACTCAATCCAATTTGGATTTAGGGCTAACGCAGCTGAGGCTGGAGTCAAACCAGGTCACAGCCAAAGCTACGAGCCAACAAATACTGTTTGGGAGCTTGTGTGCTGAAGTGAGCTTGTGCCTTTGCCCATGAGTTTGCCTGCTGCCTGTGTGGTTCTGTGGTGGCCCCAGTTATGACTTCAGAAAGGACAGAGAATAAGTAGCTGAGAATGAATAGTGTTATTTTTCCACAGCTCATTAAATCTCTAATAAGTGACTTGCTGTGTTGCTTTTGGGAGGATGTTTTGTGGTTGCTGAGGGGAAGATGGCTAATGTGTTTATTTGTATGTTGCAGTTTGGAAAATTCCTTAAGTCATATTTCTTTCTGTTTCAGTCAGGGCTACAGTCAGAGCTGATGCTGTAGAGGTTGCCAAAGCTGGTGAAAGGGAAGGCAGGCAGCAGGGGGAAAAAGGGCTTTTCCCTCTCTCTTGTTAGGGATATAATCCCTGCCTTGCCTTGCATGGTGTTCTTTATGCTTCACACACCAGAGGCCTCATCCTTGTCTTCTGACAAGGGAGATATGAGTGAAACAGCCCAGCTGGGTTGAAGCCATTTTCCCTTAAATCTGCCCCCAGGGAAGGAAATAGTCTAGAAGCCTCTTGAAGTACTGCTCGGTCTTGTCTTCTTGGTATGGTCTATACCATAGTAAACTTAGAACAACGTTGTGTCCACAGAAGTAGTCTACACTGACCTCTGCAAGCACAGGAGAATAGCTACCTACTGGCTGCATCTAGGTGGATGGGGAGCTGTAGTGAAAGGATGAGCTGCAAGGTCATTTCACCCACTGCCATGTGTTTGCTGGATGTCAGCGGGTATGAATCCATTGCTTTCAAAGAATCTGCACTCTCTTGAAGTGTGAATTTGGGCCTCCATAGAGTCAACTTCCACATAGCACTTGTACTCAACCCACTCAAACCCAGTGGAATGTTGGTTTGTGATGGAGTTAATGCAGAGATGTCATCCCACTGGTCTGTCACGGGAGGTGAGCAAGTTGCTGAGGATGTTGTGGTCTTATGATAAAGAAGGAGCTTTACACAGGTTGTCTTGTTGAGTAGAAGAGACCCAGAGCACATAGCTATTGCCCAGGACAACCCCATATTGGTCTTGCTGTGCTGCTTTGAGTCTCTGCACAGCCCTCAGCGTTACTCTCTCCTCACCTCCTCTGGCTCCACTCATCACAACATGGGTGGCACAGCCAGTCCAAGTAGACTATGCTTTCCTGCTGTTAGATTATTCTTGGCAGCCTGGAGGTTCTTTATAGCTGGTTCTCTGAGGGAGCTAAGAAAGATCAACAGAGGCTGTGTCATTTTGTCTGGGAGGCGAGGAGGCGATGTGGGGAGAGGGTGAGGCGTCAGGAAAAGTGGAGAGCAGCTGACCGAGGGAAACTTAGGTCTGGTGTCAGCCTGCCTTGGGTAACATCTGGCTCAGAGAACTTACTAAGGTTTAAAACAGCACAACTGTGTGTAGGGTGGCTGAAGTCACTGGGATTATGCTACTTTACGGCTCCTGAGAACGTCAGTTGACAAAATTTTTGTGGAAGATGCAAACTGAATGAAAAGCTGCGGCCTCTAAAACTCAAATAGGGCCAAATATGATGTGTTTGTGCCCCAAGAACAGGATTGGAACTCATGCTGCACTCCCTCTAAACCTGCATAGATGAGGTACCAATGCCAGTGTAGAAGTTAAATCTGTTTGAGTACACCCTCAGTATTCTGTCTGGGTTTTACATGGTAGGAGAGGAAACCTGTACAGCCCTTGCTCCATCCCTCCCAACCCATGGCTACAGCCAGCACATCCAGCTGCTGTCTTTGACATCTCAGGATCCACAACATGTAAAAGGCCGGTTCTTTTCTCCCTGCATAGGTATTATCCAAGTCATGTTCTTGCCCTATGAAATTTAAGAGTTGTGAGTGTGCAAAGCAGTTCCACTGCACGCCTAGCTCTCCTAGGAAAAAATCACAGACTACCTCCCCAAGCACACACAAAATCAAGCAGCGTCTGCTTCTGTGACACTTCCCTCTTCCAAAATATTCTGCAGATCTTAATTTTTACCCCATTGCAGAGAGGTTAGTCCCTCCCTTTTGCAGAGAATGAAGCCAGATGATGGCTGCCAGTAGAGTTGTTGTCTTCTCATCCTTAGCCTTCCTGCATCCTGCATTTGAGCAGAAGCACAAGCTAACTTCTTGGCAACATAATGCAGTGTATGAAATTAGCCTTTTACTGTCAAATTCGCCAATATTTCATGGCATAATGAAGTTAATTGACTCAGTAGACCTGCAATTTCACACATAACAACTCACATGTTACTAAGCAAACAACAGTAGTTCAGGAACTGCAGTTCTTACGCAATGAGATCACGTCCATTCCACTTCCAACACGGCATTTCTGCTCTGTATTGGCCTGAGACTCAGGTGAAAATGGTCTACTTGTTTTATGCCATTTTAGCAAGGAGCTGGGAATAACCAGTGCCCAGTTGGTAAGCGATATGAGCGATATCTCATTCCGCAGAAATGCAACCCTCAAACAGCTGACTGCAGCCTGAGCATCCAGGTGAAATAGTTCTGTGCCACTACAGCTATCTGAGTTGGCATACCCAAGCCAGCAAACTGCCATAGTAGACATCATGTAGATGTAGAGAAACTAGACAGAGTATGCCCTTTGAGGCCACGTCCTAGAAAAACTTGCTTCTGTCCAGCTGTGAAGTGGCACCTTGCTTCTGTCTTATTATTCAGTGTGTGGTCCATGTCCCCTTTCTGACAGGACAATGGAATTTGGGTGATAAAACCATAAACTACACGTTTGGAGAATGAAGTTTTCCAGCACATGAGGGAATGCCATGGTGTTTACCACCAAGAGGTGATTGGAGGCCAGTTGGACACAGAGTTAAGTGTCAAAAGATGATGGAGAACTGAGCACCATTTATGGAGGCTTTGAAAGGAATAAACAGGAAAGCAAACGTCAGAGAGGGAAGGAATTTGCCTTCAAAATGGATGGCCTCCAAAGGCATCTGCTCACAGTCTAACCATGATAATGATTTATTGTCTCCTTTGGGCTGACTTTAACCTCACTTGACTGCCAAATGCAGAGTATAGGCCTGCCTTGCCCCAGGGAACACTCAGTACAAAATACAGACTCACGGGGAAGATGACAGCCAGGGAACAAGCACAGGAAAGGAGCTGATTTTGCCAGGTACGGATCTTTGTCTGCCCTGGGAGGAATCTTCCCAACTTCGATCCAAAGTGGCTTGTAAACTGATTTCTTGGTGGCCTTCAGCAAGTTATGAGCAAATCACTCTCAAACCCAAATGAGTGTGATCACACAAAAGGCTGCATCCCTCCATCACTGGCAACTACAAACCACATTTAAAGGTAAAAGAGTGCCATTTTCTTGAGCAGTCGTTGGGAGGAATTGGGGCACTAAAGATAATTCATTAACTTACTCGCTGTAACTAATGTCTAAGTTGCAGGAATTTCTCCCATACATATGACTGTATCAGCAGTAAAAATCAATGCTGTGCACTCAGAAACCATGTGAGCACTTCTGATAGGTGCCTGGCTACATTCCTTGGGAGGGAAATGTGGCAGAATAGCAAGGTACTGGGAAATCAGTGTTTCCAGGACAATAATTCCAACTTCTGATTTCACTCAGTGCTTATTACCATAGACTGCTTCCTAAAGGGGAGACAGAAATTTGTAGAAAGGTCTGAGTAAGGGGGGAAAGCCACACAGTGAACTGGCACCCTGAGTTCTGTAAATAAGAAAAGGGTTCATATTTCTAACATATATATCCAAGTGAACTCACGTAGCTGTGGCAATCAACCAGTATCTCATGCTTAGAACCATATAGTAGAAATAGAAAAGGTCCAGCAAAGACTAAGAGGTATAGTCAGAAGTACAGAACCACATTGTATAGAGACAGGTTAAACAGCCTATCGCTGTTCTGCCTAGGAAAAAGATTAACGAAGGAGACAAGAAAAGCCTGTAAAATCACATCGAGCAGAGAAGAGGAATAAGGTAGACACAATTTCTTGTAATCCATGGCAAAGGAGTACACAGACCCCGGTACCAGACTATTTCCCTGCATTGTCATGTGTTGACAAGAAGATTTCAGAAATGTAGCCAACACCCTCAGAGAACAGAGTGGGAGAAGCACGTAAGCCTGGCTTTGCCCAAAGTGAATCAAGATGATATTCATTCCAGGAAATTTGTTTTCATTCACTGGAGAATTTAATTAGCCATGGAAGGAACTCTAATTATGTTTTAGAAAAAAAAAAAAAAAAAGTCTTGGGATACATGTGACTGAGAGCCAGTCATTTTCTATTGTTTCGAAAGTAAACACTGGAGGCCTGGGCAATTTTTAGATCATCTGAGTTACAACGAAAATAACAAAGATGGATAAAGTTGATTCAAACCTAAAAAAAAAAAAAAAAAAAAGCAACAAAGTATTTCCCAGGAGCATGGTGCCTGCATCCCCTAGCAAGCACACGCTCGTTAGCCAAACTTCACCGTATTTGAAAGAAACTGACCGGATCGTGCACCAGTGATTTCCCTGGGACAATCCCTCAGGAATGTGCGTCAGACTTTAACTTTGTGTCTCCCTTTATTTGAAAGCAGGTATTCCTTGGCTACTGAATGGGCCACAAAATAAGCAGGCGGTGGGCATTTGAGGATGCTGGAGAGAGGGCAGCTTCCTACACATTAAAATGCTTATTTAGAGTCTTTATAAAGAGATTACAATGAATTTAATTTAAATAGAAAAATCAAAGTCTAGGTTCCTCATTTGTTTTGCTGTCCTCCCAATGGACTTGCCTCATCGCCTGCTATAACCCTCCAAAAATTAAGACTTGAGACCCCAGAAGAATGATATTGCATTAGTAATATATCACAACATTCAAGCTAATACCATGAGGCTCCACAGCCCTGCCCAGGGCAAATCGCTTTGCTTTCCAGTGCCTCAGTGTTTTCTTCTGTAACCGAGGGAGAAGAAATCCTGACTTGCCTTACAGATGTGCATGTGAGGCTTAATGAAGCTTGATTAAAGTTATCAAAGCACTTTGAGATCTTTGATAGGATAAGAAGCTTCCCAAATGCCAAACAGTGCTCTTTCCAGATGAGTTAGGTCTAACTCAATCCCAGTGAGCACACACAGATGGTATTTCCCTCAGGAATATCGTTGAATTTTGGCTATGAGGGGAGCTCTTTGGTTCTTGGCTACAGAATTGTGTAAGACAAACATCCTGAGGCTGGTGACCATCTGGAAGACTCTGATTAGTGGTAACATCTGCCTTTAGTCTCTGAACACCAGATGGCAGAAAACAACTTAGTACACTGTCCAGGAAAGCCAGGCTAACCCAGAAGATCTGTTCTTCTGCTGGTAGTTAAAGCAGCATTTTTAAGTAAGTTGCTCTGCAGGGTATGCTACGGGGTGCTTTCATTTTGGGCAACGAAGCTGGTGAGGGGTCTGGAGAATAAGTCTTATGAGGAGCAGCTGAGGCAGCTGGGGGTGTTCAGCCTGGAGAAAAGGAGGCTGAGGGGAGACCATCTCGCTCTCTACATTTCCCTGAAAGGAGGGTGTAGCTGGGGGGGGGTCGGTCTCTTCTCCCAAATCACAGGCAATGGGACAAGAGGGAATGGCCTCAAGTTGCGCCAGGGGAGGTTCAGATTGGATATTAGGAAAAATTTTTACACTGAAAGGGTTATTGCACATTGGAATGGGCTACCCAGGGAAGGGGTTGAGGGACCATCCCTGGAAGTATTCAAAAGACAGGTTGACATAGTGCTTAGTGACATGGTTTAATGATGGTTTTTTATCAGAGTTAGGTTGATGGTTAGACTAGATGTTCTTAAACGTCCCTTCTAACCCAGGTAATTCTATGATTCTATGGCTGTAATATCATCCAAGGTGAAGAGACTTAGTACACGGGAGATGGAAACCAACCTAAGGGAAGCATTGTATGATCTAGAGGGTAGTCCAGTGCCTTAAATTATTCTCTGTGATATCTCTATCATCGTCTTTGCGCTCAGAGTAGTAGCACAAAGAGAAGGTCCAGAGGACAATGAATTCACTGGTAGCACTGAAACATCTTTATGAAATGTGCAAACGCCACAGGAGACACACATCTATTCAAACACCTTTTTTCTTTTCAGCTTTCCCAGTTTCCAGCTAGAGCTTTTTAAAATGATGAGTGCATTAACCTCTGGAGCAAGAGAACATTTGAAAAGCTCTGATGAGTTAAGAGCAAAGAACATTGCATAACAAATTTGGTGGCTTTTTTTTTTTTTTTAAACAGATAAAAAATAAATGGGAGTGACGGGGGAAAGTCAAGGTTCAGGTAAAAGCAAAGGTGCTGAGGAGTTATACAAGGGGAGAAATTATGTTGAACTCAGGTGCTAGTTTTTGTATCCTGGCTGCATTATGGTTCATTTTACATTCTGTGTTCCCTTTTATTCCCTTTGGATTAATATTATTTAATTTTTTTTAAATCTAAATGGCTGAATGTCTGTAGGAGGTAAAGTGATTTCTCTCTTAGGCTTGGGTTTACCAGACAATGTGTTATTTATTGCCTTCTAAATGACTCTTTTTAGAGTGCAGGTAGTTTTATATTGTATTGTGGGTTTTTTCTGAGATCACTATTACCAAGAGCCGGAGAGCAGAGTTTGGTGTCTATGGCTGAACTCCAGAGCTCAGGTAGGTGTGGATGGGACAGTGTGTGCTCTCAAACAACCCACGGCTCTGGCTCCTGCCCTCTCTGGTACCTCCTAAGAGCATTTCAAAATCAGATCCAACCTTTCCTGTTTATGCATCCCCACACTGAACAGATGCCTCTCTTGGGGGGTAGATTTCTTCCTAGCTTGGTGTGACTCGTTTTTGAAGTGGCCTGAAGGTTTGGCCATTTGTTTGAAATCAGTTCAGGCTGCAGAGCTCAGTTGCTGCTGAAGACAGGGAAAGCTTTGCTGACTTCTTCAAATTCTCCATTAAACCCCTGCTTAGCAGAGATGTTTAAATCTTAACTGCAGTTTAGGGACATGGTGTGCTGAGATCACTTCTTGGCATGCCAAACAGAACTGTTGTATTGTTTGATTAGTTTTTCTTTTCTGTATCTGTATGTTACTTTTATTTTACCTTAGTTTGCAGATTTTGGGTGGGAAGAGGCTATTTTTCTTCCCTGGATCTGTTCAGCACCTAACACAGCAGCAGCCATAGTAATGATAGACAACACTAAAAGGAAGAGTGAACAAGTTAAAGGAATTCTATTAAAATTAAATGTAGCCATTTATATTCTATCTTTATATAAACCTTTCTTCTATATCAACTCTCTGAGACCCAACCCTAAGCTGCATTCACCAATTGCCACCTTCCATTAACGGGCTCCGGATCAATTAATGAATGGGCCGTTTCATTAATTATCCATTCCATTGGATCAGGCCTTTCGGAAGCAGGTGGCAATAAATGTAGAGAGAAATCCCTCGTGTCTGTTGAAAGTGGGAACGTGGGGTGATGGTCCTGCGTCCGCTGCGGAGTTGGCAGTTCTTGGGTCGGGCCAACGTGGCTGGAGCTTTTCCAGGCCCAGAAAACTGATGCTTTATAGTGGGTGGGATGGGAGCTGACCACCCACTCTCACTATGCTTTATTTACGCAGGAACAGTAATCCTGATTGCCTCAGCAAGGGTGTGTGTGGAGACACATACGTTGGCCTCCGTCTGTGCTTCGTTAACCTCTTCGTGGACATCACTGGTTCTCGTCCTGGGGAAACGGTTCTGCTACAGCGATGCTGATGGGGAGAAATGCAACAGCTCTGGAGGCTTCATTCTCTCAGATGTGGGCAGCCAGCCCTGGGGACACTAGGATCTGCACAGCCTGGTTTTAGGCCATGAAGTATGGCAGAATTCTCACTCTTGCAGAATTCTCCTGCGATACAAGCCTGTAAGATTTCAGTTACACGAGACTTGGACACTGAACCAGACTTGAACATGACCCCAAATCCTGAAACTAACCTCAGGATCTGTCTGGCTCTCAGGCAAGAGGAGAGTATTTTTTGGCCAATTTCTGCTTTGAACAGTGATTGACATTCAGTTCTCAACAACCTCAGTGCGAGTTCTGGAATAACACCACTGGCTTTGCAAGTCTGACTCCAGGTACACATGGAAGAGTCTGAAATCAGAATACAATTTAGCTCCTCCTTGGTGGAGCACATTCCCTTCTGAAAAGCATTTCTGCCATACCTAGTGGGGGCTCATTAAGGGATGTCTCTGCAAACAGGATATTTGTACTGTGGCCAGATTTAAACCTCTGTATTTTTTTATTCCCTCTCATCTGCTGATGAGCTGGAAGAAAGAGTAAACCTGTTCCCAATTAAAAACACACTAGTGCCCTCATTCGTGAGAAGTGTGCACTACTGGCTGCACAGGGGAACCTCCTGCAAGATTTTATGGGGTCCCTCTTTCTCAGCGTAGCCAGGTTCTTCAGGCTTCTTGTTCCATGCTCAAATTCCTGTCCCTGACATTCCTCTCTCTCTTATATTTTGCCATAGGAAGAGTTTATTTCTGTGCTCACTGCAGAGATGAATTCTAGCAAAAAGGAGCTGAATGGAGCTGAATGCTCCATAATCCACTGCTCTAAGCAGTGGATTATGGTTGAACTTTGGGAAACTCTTCATCAACAGCCATGGGCTTCCACTGCTTTGCTGTGGTTGGGCAGACGTTATCTTGTCCCTTCTTTGTCTATAACTCTTGTAGCTGCAACAACACAGAAAAAGTGGTTGTTCTCGAGTTGTGTGTTTTGTTGTGGTTGGGTGGTTTGTTTTTTTTTTTGTGGGCTCTTAAAAACCAGCTTGCACACATCAGTGTTATTCCATCCTTCCTCTGTGGGCCCATGTCCCTGTGCAGAGCGTGCTGCTGCAGAGCTGGGGACCCAAAACCACAGATGAGAGTAGGAAATGAATGTATAAATCAGAGCATTACCACGGCGCCCGCTAGCAGTGCCATACCAGACAGGGGACACTGCCTGTCATTGTCTCACCCATAAACCCCACTGGAAGGGGTTTAGATTACTGCTGGAAGGTTCTCTGGCTTGGCCTCTGAATCCACCTCTGCAGAAGGTTTGGCTGAGCGGCCTTGTAGAATTTGAGAGGGGGAAAAGTACACTAGGTTTGATGAATGCAAGATGATACTCTTTCATGCTCTCCGTTGTTTTACAGCTCTTGCAAGTAAGTACACAGGAGAAAAAAAAAATCAATTGGTTTCATTTAATGCAGTGGAGTTTCTTAAGAAATCAGTCAGACTGCAAAGTGGATCAATCACTTCTGCTTCTTGGCAGAGGAAATACTAAATCAAATACTGGTCTATTCCCTTTGTTAACAAATTATTTCTTATCAAAGGCAGCCCCCAGGACTAAACACACACGTCAATTCTTATCCAGCATATGGAGTGACAAAATTTCTCTTCTTTGACTCCTGGTTATGAAATTTCCTGCATCTCCAGTAGGCTTTGGCTCAGCTGAGAAAGCCCCGTGTCTCGGCTGTAGAGAGTGGAGTGAGCATGGTGTAAGTTTGATTAAATGGCACACAACCTTATGGACCATGGAGCCTCTTCTACTGGTAAGCAGTGAGTTCAGATCCATGCTGGGCCAGTACAGGAGTACTGGGCAGACACTGGGGAAAGGAGTGAGTGGGTTCCATCCAGCCTGCAAAGAGCAAATGTTGTTTGCTTGCTGGTGGCCTTGGCAAAGCGACCCTGTTTTGATGGGCTCTAAGCAGTGGATTATGTCAGCATTCTTGCAAGGGGCCCCTTCCAGCCCTAATGGAGAACAGGGCACGAAGGAAGAGATTTCTTGGAGGGTGCCACGTCTCAGCACGTTGCTGGGAAAAGGGAGAGAGGAGAGAAAGCCAATGGCATCTGCTCCCTTGGTAGTCCCAGCAGGACACAGCCTCTCAAGCCCCTGAGAGAAGGAGCCATGGGTCAGTTTACCAGGGGTGGTCAGCCAGTTCTATGCCATGCTGGTGTGGCTGGAATTGTCATGGTGGGGGCCATGGTGCTTGGGGGGGCTCAGTCCTGAGCAGAGTGAGATCCTGAGCACCATCATGTTCTCTGGAGCCTTTAGCCCCAGAGAGAACTCAGCCCCTTGCAGGATCAGGCCTCGTACACACCATCAGGACTGACCTGGGGTGCAATTCCCTGCTCTGTGATGAATGTCCCAGCCCTCTGTGGGTTGGGCTCAGACTGAACATTGCTGTAACGTTGTCTTTGTTGGTTTAATTTTCTAATAACATATTTCACCGAGCAATGCAGCCAGACTGGAGCCATAACCCAGAACAGCAGTTGGCATGAAAAACTCTACTGTATTTCTGACACTGGGGTCTTTTATATCTAGGGTATGATGGTTTCAGCACCAGCGCAATTGCAACCAAGTATTAAATATCCCAATTAGTGCAATTCACAGTTATCGACAACACTGTTTTCTTTCCAACATTCCCCAAGGACAAGAAACTGTTCTGTGTGAACCTGAAAGCTTCAGAAAGAGGAGGCGTTGAGCAGTAGGGTTCAACGTATGGATCTCCAGAGCTGATCTGGGGCTGGGCAGAGGTGACACCTTACCTTTCTTAGACAGCCAAGGGAAAATAGACTCAACAACCCCAATCTACCATCTGAGAGGGGTATCTGTGTAGCAACAGGCATTTGTTGGACTCTTGCTTGCAGATGCAGAGCTGAGAGATGAGAAGAGAGTAGGCCTGAACTAGGAAACATTTGCCCAGCAGAACCCTGTCTCGCTTCAGCATCTGCACAAGCTTCCAAACACAGGTATTTATTTTGCATTTCCACCTGCTTTCTGGAAATGAGAAGAAGAAAGCTCTGAAAGATAGTTTTCATAGTCGCAAAAGTGCTCAAGGGAAAAGCACTATAATATTAAAAGTTTCTCCAGTTTAAGCTGTAAATCCAGGTGTGTTTCTGGCTGTGCTCTTGCAGGGTCTAGTCCCTGCCAAACTTGTGTTACTGTCTTCACTTTGTGATTGTTACCCATTGTGGCTACATTAAAATGCTGTTTGCCCATGTTCATTTCATTAGTTTGTTCTAGATTTGCCCAGGAAAAAAAAAAAAAAAGAGGAAAAAATCCTTCATATTTCCCTCTAACCTGGCCACCCGATGCCATTCACAAATAAGGGCCTGATCCTCCAAGTGCAGGAGAATTCACTCGTTATTAAGCACACGCTGCCAGCAAAATGCAGGACTGACTTTGCAGGATTGCCTTCCAAGGATCAGTGATCACTAAATGATCATTTTATCCCAATAAATCTAGCTTTAATCTCTTTTGTTTTCTCCACCTTGCTCTCTGAAGCCAGGGAGGCTTGAGTTGCAGAAAGATGCTGGATTTCAAGAGTTAAAAAACGACAGTGAAAAAAAAATTAAAAAAATCATAACTGCCTTTTAAATAAACATCAGTGTTACTGATCCAGTTGTTTATGACTCTCTGTTCCAGCCCATTTCACTGACAAAAGCCAAGTGAAATTAGCGTTTGATGCCTGAAAAGAAATGGAAAGCCATCGGCCTCAGATGAAAGGGGAAGCAGTGGAATAAACAACCTCTGATTGCATGGAAGAGGTTGCGTGTTCACTTAGAAAGAAATCAGTGAATCACAGGTTGTTTTCAGTCTGGAGAAGAAAGAACACATTCTGAATAATTCAAGGAACAGGGACAAGGAGACACTTCAGGACTGCCCAGCCCAAGGAGAGGTGCCACAACAGTCGGGGGCCCGTGACAATGTGGCTCAGGCCTTTGGTTTTGCTCCTGACCAGCAATATCAGCAAGTCCCTTGTGGTCTGTTAGCCTTCAGGCGTGGAAATCTGAGCTGATTAGCTTGAGTTCAGCATCAGGCTAACGTGGTTATAATGTCTTCCCGAGGCAGCTGGCTTGCGTCAAGCTTGTGGAGTAGAAGACAACACCTGCATCTGAAGGATGATGTCTAGATATCACCTTGGTCTCCCTGTGCCTCAGCTACCCTTCTCTGCAATGACTCCATAGCACTAACCTTTCTAGTAGAGGGACAATGAGGACAAGATGAGCTGGGGAAGTTCTCTGGTAATGGGATTGCCATTTATTATCTGAGCTAAATGGAAGTAACTCCCTTCAGCTCCTAGTGTTCATAGAAGAACTAGTCTAGCACTTCTAATCCTGTCTGCAAGGACAGGACCTTCCAACCAGCTTTGTACCTGTTTAGTAATATCATAGAATCACAGAATGGTTTAAGTTGGAAGGGACCTTAAAGATCATTGAGTTCCAATTGCCCTGCCATGGGCAGGGACACCTCCCACTAGACCAGGTTGTTCTGAACCTGTCTTTTTTCTTGACTCTGAATAATCCTACTCCTAACTGATGCTAACTCAGCCTCTGACAATTCCCCAACCAAGGAACCTGCAGACACTTCAAACTTGCTCCTTGCTTCTGCTGTTCTTTTGCTAGGTGTTCTTCAAAACTGCACTTCCCGTGCCATGAAGAAATCCCTGGTCAATATGAACCCTCGCCTGAACATGGAAGGGGAATGCAGTGGGAGGAGAGGAAATTAGGGCCTTTGATCTCTTATTTCATCTGCAAGGCATTGAGAGCCAAATGCTTTTGGATAAACAAGCTGTCAGAGGTAGGGAGTGAACAGATCCACATGGATTGGGTGGGGTGCTCTCTGCACGAGCCGATGTGGAACTGGTGTAAGGCAAGCAATGGGATGTTTCCCAAGCATTCCCCTGCCTGCTGATGTAATCTCCCATTTGTCATGTGCCCTGGCTAAGGCTGATCTCTACGCATGCCAAGGATGAGTGGAGGCAGACTTGCTGTCAATTCTAGGATAATTAACATTGGAAGAGACCTCTGGAGGTCTTGAGTGCAACCTACCCCAAAGTGGGGTCAGCTCTGGGGGGCAGACCAGGTTACTCAGGGCTTTATCCAGTTGGGTTTTGAAAACTTCCATAGCTGGAGACTGCACAACCTCTCTGGGCAAGCTGTTCCAATAACTGACTGTTCGTGTGATGAAAAAAAATGGCCTTTAGTGACCAGCCTTCCTTTTCTTTCCGAGGGTAAGTACCTCCTCCCAGCAAACAATGAAAATTCTCCCAATCCCTCCATCTCTTTGCTATGACCATGCAAACTTTTCCCCTACTAGATCCACTAGTCTTCGCCCTGGTGATCTTTGAAGTCACCTGTATAGCTGACCTGGAACCACTGCCTGGTGATCAGGTCTACAGCTGGGGGACACCGACTTCACTCGGGCATTGCCCACTTCTACAGGCCCCTACCCGTCACCCCAGAGCAAATCCCGGGGCTAGACCTGGCTCTGAGTCTTTTGTGGTTGTGCCCTGCTCGTCTCCAAAAGCAAATGGAGCAGAGAGCTGTTGCTGCTGCACGGTATTGAGGATAAAGTTCCTCTCGTTGCAGCTGGAATTAAAATCAAGGTCATTTTACCCCTTCAAGTTCCTCCTTTACATCTCTGTCCTTCCCCAAACAGGCATCTGTCTCTTCTTTAGTGACCTCAGCGCCTGGGACAACTGGCACAGGCCATCCCTGCCTGGTGGCTGATTCTACCCAGTTGCAATATTTATGTATTTCTTGCTGTCTCTCCCTCTTTGGGACCCTGCATCTTCCTGATCACTGCATTTCATTTGTCTCAGGTTTTAGAATTTATTTCGGTGACTCCAGTCCTGATGTCTGAGACCGGCTGAAAATAGTAACTCAGTCTGATCTTATCTGCAGCTATTAGAGACTTCAATTATATCCTCCCGGGACTATCTGTTACTCCTAAGAAATTAGATCTTGGTTATTGTTTTCTTACCCCTCTCCCTGTCCTCATAAACCTTCCAGCTATGGGTTTTGCTTTGATGAAGCTTTTCAGGAGCCAGATTGGACTTTTATAAAGTGTAAGATAATCAGGCTCTTCCCTAAGTCCAGCCATGCCTGGATCCCAAAGGCCTTTGACAGCTTTGCTTCACAGTGCCCTGAGACAAGGTAATGTTATTACCAACTTAATGAGGGAGAAACTGAGGCACAGAGTAGTCATTAGTTTCATTTTAAGAACTATTTCCACCAGGTTCTGTTGAATAATGGATACAAAGCACATTAAGAACTTGGAGCACTGCAGACCATGGTTTGGCAGGTCCGCCCATGGCTACAGACCAGTCTGATGGTTCGTAGGCTCCAGGAGTCCTGACTACAATTAATTGGTCAGTTCTTCCTTTATAATGAAGGAGTGATGAGCCTTGGGAGCTGCATTAGCCAAAGCTCAGCACCAATATCTCAGTGCTCCAGCATGCAAGGGTAGATCTGACTTTGAGCTTTCAGGAGAGAGAGTTTCAGGAGTAACTGTGGATCAAGGAGCTGGCTAACCTGACCCTTTCAACCTGAAGGTGTGGAGAGCAGGCTGTCCTCTCCCTTCACAGCACATCGCCAGTAGCTCTTCTCCCTTTTGCCAATTGCTTTGCCATTCGGTCACGTCTCCTTGAGGGACTCTCTCCTCTCTGTCCCTCTACAGCCTTCCCCTGCCGTGGGAAGCCATCCATTGCTCTCCACGATGGGCAAGAAGCTGCAGCTGAATGACCCACCAGCCTGACAAACTCTGCAGAATAGGATGCTAGAAAGCAAATCAGAAAGGAAAGAAAAAACCCCACCAAACACCTCACTAGCCAGGAGTCCCAACGAAACCAGGGATGAGGAATGGTAAAGAAAAGCCAGAATAGCCATAACTTTTCTAAATTCTTGTGTACAGCACCTCGTTTTTGGGAAAATCCTTGTATGCCTGAAGATTCTGCTAACATTCTTCACAGTCAGACTCAGCAAGGTTTGTTTTTAGGAAAGGGACACGTTGTAACATTCCCAGAGAAGCCAGTTGCCGGGGACTAGGAGAAATGAGCTGCAAATCAGGGCAGAGACAGCTGAGAAAATTGCACAAACAAGTGTGCAGAGTGTAAACATCTAAGGAACTACAAAAGATACGGAAATTTATCTAAGTCTGGGTTAGCTCCTGGCCTCCTCGGTCTTAGCAGAGCCTGAGATTCAGGCCTGGAGCTCAGCACAGAACATTTATAGGAGTGATTTTCCAGTGCGTAGAACACTTGTTTTACTGAGGTCAAGGCATGGAAAGAAAGACAAATATATTAGACAAGATAAGATCAGAGAGATTAGACCCAAAACTCTGGTTCTTAGCACCTCAATTGCTGGTATGTTTGCAATCAAGATCTACTATCTCTGGCTTGAGCCCTCCCTAAAGTAAATATATAAAGTAAATATTTGTAACTCTTGTGGCTAGGATCTGTTCTGGATAAATGTTTTTGCAGTGTCTTCTGCTACGATGCTTCAAAGCCAAGAGGAGCCATCTGGCACCGTCCCAAATTAATTGATCACTGGCAACAACAACAACCTTTTCATTTATTTAATAAAAGACAGTGTTATTAATTTTCCAGTCCTGTCCGTGGCTTATGTGTGGTGCACTTTACACTAGAGGCTCTTCGTGTGGAACTTCTCTTCTTGTCCAACGCTTTAGCTCTCAAGACTGCTCATCGTCCCGCTTGCCTGGAAAGCAAACAGATGCTGTAGTCCCTGGATCTTGGCTGTCGAGCAAAGCAGGGAATGACACAGGCCACCAGAAGGTGGGGCTTGTGGCCTTAAGTGACTAGAGGCCCTTTAGTCTCCTTGCCAACTTGCTGAGCTGCTGGGCTGGGCGGAGGATTGCTTTGGCGTCCCCAGAAATCAGGGCCAGAGGGACATCAAACAGTGGCAGCGGGAGATGGATGGGCAGGCTTGTGACTTTTTGACTCTTCATCAAAACATGAATCAGAGTTTAGATTTCTTCACATTTTTTCCATGTTTTCATTGAAACTGATAATAAAAAGAAAAAAAAAAGGGGGGGGGGCGGGGGGGCATGGAGGGATGGGGGCTGGGGATTTGGGGTTGGTTTGGCTTCTTCTATAAAAAATGTCCACTTCATTGAAAAGCTATTTCTCTTCCACCTGCCAGCCCTCCCCCCAAACAACAAAGTCCTTTGATGTAAAATTTTTGGCCAGTTTAACCGCAAACATCCATAGACAAGAAAAAGCCATCCAAAGATTTCAGCAAATCATAGCTGCATGTTTTTCCATAACAGGCGCAGCGAGTTATCTTTCCATAATCCCATGTTAATGTAGTCTCCAAAATGTGTCTAAACTTCACTACCATAGTGATCAAGATGCGGCTCGTCATTTTTAGTTAATTTGTTTTCTCCATTTTGGGGGGCTTTGTGGGCTTCTACAAAAGTTTGTCTTTAAAATCTGGGTGTACATTATCAATCGTTAATTACACGGAACAACACGTTGGCTCCATCCATCCTCAATAATTCCTTCAGAACTCCATTTCTGAATTGGAAAACTTTTTTCCTTTCCTCCTCGATCACCCAGTTGAGTCTGTGTTAAATAGCAGTTACTTAGGAGTGAACACAGCTCGATTTTAGTCAGAAACAACTGCCTTTCGACACTGCTTAGGATTCTGCTTTGAGTCCTTTTTTTAATCAAAGAATACATCCCATCCTGTGCTTTTGAAGGCAGATAATGACATCTAGTGACTGAATTGTACAGTGCACGTAAACAGAAAAACTAGAGAGAGCTCCAAATAGACTATCTTCCTTCAAAGGTCTGCTTCAATAACAAAATTGAAAGCTATTTTGAACTATTTATGAAAAAAAAATGGAAGAAAGGTCTTATTTTAAATCTTTTTAGGCAAGATGCAAAAGGAAGTGAGTTCCTTATACATATGTGGAAGATTTAAATTTGGATGAGAATACATTTTAAAAGAATTGGAATAAACATTTTAATGATATCAGGGAAAATACATGGACGATACCCACGTGGGGGGTGTTCCTTTAAAAAAAAAGCTGGGCCCGATCCTCACCTGTAGCTGATTTGTTGCTTCCCAGCTGATTCCCTGGGGTCAGAAACGAGGTGAGGACCAGCTGGTCATTATAAAAGCAACAGGAATAGCTCTGTGAGGGGTTTTTTTGGTGTGAAGTGTTTGGGTTGTGGTAATGGATGTCATCTTGTGGAAGTCATGTTGGGTAAAGGGCTTTTATTTGCAACTTTTCCTGGAACAAAGGTAAGCTGATTGAGTTGGAAGGCTTGTTTTGGCTCTCAGGTCTTTGACCGGTGCTTCTCTAACAACAGTTGGGCAAAGGAGAGTGGGTTTGGATTTAGAGGAGACATTTAGATTCAGAGGTAGTGTGTTGCTTGTCTGTTCTGAATGTGTTGGGGGGGAAAAAACCTTTCACACTTCTCTGAAAACTTCTATTGACTATGTAGTGTTGTGCATTAACTGCAAACCTTCAGCTGATGTGACTGGTTTAGCTCTATCTCACTTCTCTCTTCTTATGGGATCCATCGCCCCAGCACTCGGTGCAAACCTGTCTGAAGGATGAATCTTTTTAGACCTAAATGCTGACAATTTCCCCCATAACCCACTGACTACCTGCCAAGGGTACCCAGGTATCCCCAACTGGGAGACGCTACAGGTGGAAAGAGGGGACAGTCAGATGGCTTAGCTCTGCTGTCACAAAGAGGATGGAAACCTGTTGGATTTGCATGGTTCCTTTGAAAGGAGGGATTTAGGATTGGCTTGTGGGTAGGATTTGGGATGATTGAAATGACTTCAGCACAAGAATAAAAGCAATAAGGGATCTGCTGACTTCTGTTTGTGTTGGCCCCCAAGTCTACACAGACTGCCCAAGGCTGCTAATGGGGACAGGTTAGGACTCTGGTCAAGTGTGGTTTTAATGTTGAACTATGGCATTTGTAACTGAGAGGAGTTCTTTAACTTGATTTACCGTTAGACTTGCTATTTCAGTAAAAGGGGAGACTGCATGTGTTCTTTGGCAACGGTAGTGCTTTGTGAATTTTAATTAAAGCTCAACACTGCTGCTGCTGGAATGAGGTGAGTATGAGACTTTGAATTTAATTATGGCCTACGGGCCAGGGTGCAAGTGTGGAATCAGACCCCCTGCTCCCTACGGTCACTTGGCTTGTCTTAAAAATTCCAGAGCGTTGAAATACTTCCTTGTTCCATCCCGTAGATGAGGCATTTCAGACCTGCACTTCTCTTCTTAAAATGAGCATGCATATGTTTACTTAGCACTGTGTCTATAAATATCTCCCAAGACATATATTTTACTATTTGGCTTACCACAGTTCTGAATTAACTATGCGGATAAAAGTGACTATCTGTTACTCTAAAGGAGGATGCGACGTGAATGGTCTGTCTCAAGGGAATGGCTCTCTGGACTCTTCCTCTCCTCACTTAAACTCCTTGGATGTGGCTTTCCAGGTCTTCTACCTTCTGCTGTGTCTTCTTCTACCTTCTGCAGAAAGAACATCAGGGGTGACACCTGAAAAATTCTGGGCTTTTGCATAGTGGGGGAAAACCACAAATCATAAGCTGCTTCAAATGTGCTAATTTTGGAGGTTAGATGCATCCTTACTGTGAATTTCTAAATATATAGGTCCTGAGGTGTCTTTGATTTCAGTGAAACAGCACAAAGAACATTGTGTTGCAATCTTAATTCTAGTTTAAATAACTCTTCATCAGACCTTACTGTTTCTGAGTTACTAATGCACCGGAGAAGTGTTTTTATTATTACTTGTCTGTGCCTCCACCACAGCGAATACAGCCAATATAAACTCTTAAAACAAATGTCACTGAGCAGGTGAGTTAAATGCTGACAAAGGGCGAGGAAGATGTGTACCTTTTGCTCTCTGCTTAGGAACAAATCGATACGGATAGCAAAGCATTAAATTTGGCAAAGCTCTCCATGCGTCAGAGGTGACTGTGACACTTTGAGATCCCAGTGTCACAAGGGGAAATGACTTTTGGTTTTCTGCTGAGTGTGCTTTATTACAAACCCCTCCAAGGAGAATCCTAATAGGGAATTGAAGAAGTGCTAGTGAGAACCTAGGACACTTCCCAACAATTTGGTCTTACTTGGAGACATCTTGTCCTTCTGGGTTCGAAGTGACGGGTTTATTTAGCTAAAAACAGAGGTGTTCCTCTGGGCTGGAGCCCAAAATGCTCCTCCATGGTTTTGGCAGCCACAGCAGCCCCAAGAACACTCTCATTTTAAAGAGAACGGACCTGCAACTTCATCAGCAGAAAGTCAGTGCTATTTAAACTGCCTGAAGTGTTGAAGTGATTTGAACAGATGTTATACTGAAAATATTTCCAATTCCTTGTCAGAATGCTGCTAGTATTCTGGGGGTTTTTTTAAACATAAACCAGGACTATAGCCAATTCTCTGTGCCTCTCAGAGGCATAATAAAATAACCACGCTTGTTATCTTTTCTTCCATAGAACAAGCCATCACCTGTACAGCAAAAGTCTTTTATTAAAAATCACAGCACGCAGATCCTTTGGCCAATAAAGGCATACATGAAAGGACATAAATACATCTACAACACACTTGCGCAGTTATCAAGAGTTTCCATCATCGCAGATAGCTTCAGGTTTCTTAGCAGTTTATTTCCTAAATAAATGCTGAGCAAATAAACCGTGTGCCACACTGCAACCCCAAATGGGAAAGTTACGTGTGGCCGCAAAAAAATGTGCAATTTCATTCAATTGTTGCAAAGCCACTTCGCACAGTACCCCCCCACTAATCCTGGTTCATAAAGGCACACTTAGCAGGCGGTATCCTCCAGCTTCAGACAGGCTGTAAGTAACAGACGGATCCCTTTCCAAGTTTTACTAGACATACCTAAATATTCTGCGTTAGAAAGTAATAATTGGCATATTGTGTTGGCATAAAGTCGTTCCAGACCTAAGTGTATTGGGCTTTTACAGGTGCATGTAGCAACAGATTTGGGTCTCGCAGGCAGCGAGTTCTTAAATGAAATATATAGTAGGGAAGGTGTTGACAGTTTGTCAAACGGCAATATCAAACCCGTATTTCAACTCTGATGCCAGAGCTGAACAGAAAGTAACAGAAATGCAACTCTTAATCACCTTCCCTTAATCAGCTCCCCCCACCTTGCTGCTGGGCTCCTCATCACATCTGCAAAGCCAACACCCCGGCCCCCAACATGTGAGTGTTAACAGGTATGAAACAGGCATTTAAATGCCCCAAAAAAGAGGCATTTCAACAACAGAAAATGTAACGTTTGTCAAAAAGTATGACAGAGAAGCTGTATTTGAGAAAACTTCACAGGAATAAGGCAAGGCATTCAGAAAAGAAAGGATTCAGTTACAGGAATAGTACTTTCTAAGTTGGGTTTAGTTTGTTGGGTTTTTTTTAACCTTGAACTGACTACAGGAATTCCTAGAAGCTTGAGGGTTTCTTAAGGGGAACCGTTGGTTTATTTACTATGGAAATTGATGTTTAAGCTACTTATTTTTACATATTAAAGCAAAATTGTGTCATGTTCCACATGACTTAGAAAAATTCACTGGAAAATAAAATCAACTTTCTCGTTTTTGCCATTGTCAGCTTTAAATACTTCAGTATCAACTCTTAGATGTGATCACAGAGAGAAGATGTCATGAACAACTAATTTCTCTGCTGTATCTATTAGCTCTAGAAGAACGCTAAATGCCTGATTTAAAAAGTATTTTTTTTAAAGAAATCTGTAAATAATAACAAACAGCTCAATAGTGTTACAGAGATGAACTCAATAGTAGTTCTGAGTGGATGCCAACGTAACCTTACAGACTTGACAGAGTGCATAACACACTGACATCTAGAAAAGCCAAAGTCATATTTTTTTTCCCATACTAACAATAATATTAAAAATGGAAAGTATTTATGAAAACTTGGAAACCAACAGAAGCACTATTTAAATAAAATAAACAGCCCAAGATATCACTAACCTATCACCACTAAGAATGGCTACAATAAAAGAAGATAAATCTGTTCCTGGATAACTTTGTTTTCACTAAGGCTCACAGCAGAACTTTCCAGTCTGATATAGCTGCTGTAAAGATCAAAAACTGCTTATTTCTCAGCAGCACTTAAACTTCCTCCAAATGCTGGACACGTTGACTCTCAGGAGGGATAAAGATTACATCACAATTTTCAAGTATAAAAGCATCATATTCTTGACTTCTGAGCTGATGTCAGGAAATATGGAACCTGGTCCTGAGAAGGTATGAAAGATAAACCTTTAATTGCTACTTTTAAGATATTCAGTTAATATGTTATTCAAAATGTGCTTTATATTGTGCTTTAGAAACAAAAGGGGCTCCAAAATGAATTTTGGACTGAAACTGTAAGTTTTGAAACTTCTGTGACTCATTGAATAGACAGATGTCTCCTTATTATTCAGAATAACATCAATAGGTCTTTCACATGCAAATTTTTTCTAGTAAAATCTAAAAAAAATAACCCTGTACTGGTTAATGTTTTTCCGGGTTTTTCTACACAATGTGTGAGATGTCTGCTCTCTCCCAAATGATTCAATTTGCTTTTAAAATACTAAAACAGACTAAAAACTTTGTGTTTCACTTTTGTGGTGTTTCCCAGTTACTGGGATTGGAATCTGTGCTGCATTTGCATGCAGGGGGTGTCTATTAAGAAAACTAAACCCCCTTATGATAGGAAAAGAATCTGTCACGCCTTCCAGGCTGATTTGTTTTGCAAATAGAGCAAAATGGGGGTAACCTTGAACAGAAAAGGGTGTAATGAAGCTGTGTCAGACCCGATATTGGAGTGAAAGAGGGGTCACCGCTGTTTCTGAGCATCATCTTGGCAGCATTCAGGCACCAGCTCTGCTGGGTATTTTGAGGTGCACACCGTGTTCCTGACACCTGTGTGAGAAAATCTTCAAGGGAATTACTTAGCTATTAAGTACTTGTATGCATAATGTCTTCCACAGGGTCAAAATCTGATGGAGATCCAGCATTTCTCTGCCATGAATTTTGCCAGTAAGAAACACACCTTTTTTTGGTGGTGTGGGGATGGGGGTTGTGGGCAGGGAGAGTCAAAGTCAACAATGAAAACAACTTCCATGAACACAGTTATTGGTAAAAATGGACAAACAGTACATTCTTACTAGCTTGAGAGACATGCAGCAGACTTTTCATCTGCAGGTCAGATCCCAGTACTTTAAATAATGGCTTGTACAGCAACAAATTCAAGCACCGCTTGATATGTAAGACGTTACAGTACCTCCTTAAACAAATTTAAATGACATTTAACTATCTTATTTTTCCTATACATAATACATTTTCAAGAATTATAAATAAATACTCACATTACAAGCATTTAATCACACATATACACACAATACTAGTGAACCCCAAATAGCAAATAGATGTTTGGGTTTTTTTAAATGCTAAAGCCAATTTAAATTTCCTGTAATCTTGTTAAATTCTTGTTTTGGAATAGTATACCTTGCTGAAAAGAACACCTGCCTATCTGTCAATACATAAGCATGCATTAGAATGGACACATGCTAAAGTAACAACTTCTTTTTTTTCAGTATTTTAATTTAACTTTGTTTTAGAAGAAAGTCAAAGATTTGTTCAAATTTTCAAAACAGAGAATTATCATCCTCTGCAGATTTTTTTCTTAATCCTCAATAATTTAATCAAAACAAGAGAACAACAAACAAAAACCCCTATTCTTTATTCCTTTGGTATGAATTGCTAACTTGCTAATTTAAGAAGGAAAAATAGAGACATTGGCACCCCTTTTCTTATTTTTCCTTTGCAGTTTGTCTTTTCCTGCAGGTGAGAACAGACACTGAACTCAGGAGGGGAGGAAATGAAATTGTTTGAAAGTGCAGTGTGCAACAAACAGTAAAACTGATAATTACGAATGCCCTTTGGGCATAAAAGTAAAATTCTGCTTATACTGAAAGATCTGTAGCTGACAAAGGTTACTGGAAGTCAGCAGCTCTGTACTAGTACTGGAAAAAAAAAAAGTATTTAGTTATTTTAGAGCACCTGCCATTCAAAAATGCTTGAATTACAGGCCTACTTAAAGGTCTGACAACAAGTAACATGGTGAAATAGTGTAAGTTCTACAGCCAAGAATGTCCTGTCTGCTTTTACTGTTCAATACTGCATCTGGTGCTGACAAGCTCTGTCAGTACTAGAATTATTTGTATCATAGACAGGACTAAGGGATATAATCCCATTTACTGACATTATCACTTGAGCAATTAACTTAGACCTCCTAAAATTATTTTTAGTTCCCCTCTAAGGTGTTATTGGAGAGAAGGAGGGAATCCACACAGCCCAGCTTCAGGCATCGAAACGTGACTGTTGGGGGATTATTCTCCTTAGATTGCAAAGTAGCTCCTGAACAGAGACCAAGTTCTCCTAAAATAGGAATTTAGGGGCTGGGGGAACCTATTCATCTTGATTACAGAGTTTACTTTCTTAGCTGAGGTACCCATGTTAGGGTGATCTTGTTTGAACTCCAAATAGCTTCCACTGATCTAATTTTCCAAACTTACATTTTACAGAAGTAATCCAGAACAACATAAATCTGAAGACTACCATGTCTGACTTTATAGTAGCCAGTGAGATTACTTATTGTTGGGAGGGGAAATGTTTCCTCG
>JAHREE010000475.1:294306-326947 GCA_033628505.1 Tringa tobata | reverse complement strand
CAGCCATTTTGGTTCCGGGCGTTGTTGGGGGTAAGGGGAAGAGCGGTTTCAGTCCCGGCGGGCTGCGCTTTCTATTGGGGATGGATGCTGCGGTGCTGCCTCGCTGGGAGCAGGTAGTCTGGTGGAAGTAGTCGTGTGTTAGCTAGCTAGCTGCTGTTTCTGGCGGCGTGTTACGTGTTTTAAGGACTCCCGAGCAAAACAGACGAATAAGCACAAAGCTACAGATGTACGTATAGCCAGGAAAAGGGACCTGACAGGGAATTAAAAAGCTTCCCTTCCCGCTTGGAGGTGGTCTGCTTTATTATAAATTGAGGTAAGGAAGAACACGTAGCGTTCAGATTTGGAGCACCCCGAGTTCCGCCTTCCCCCTTCACCGCCCCTCCCGCAACCGCTGGGCCCCGCTGCGGGGGAAAATGGCGGCCGCCAGCACAAGAGGGCGCGCTGCTGCCCTACTCCAAGATGGCGGCTCCCCGCCCCTCACGCACGCACTGCGTTCTGACGAACTTCCTCCGCCCGTAGCTGTGGGGCGGGAGCGGGCCTGGGGTCCTCCTTCTGTGAGGGGACAGCACGGGGAACGAGGGGCAGCAGGGGCGAGGAGGGCCTCCCCGCCGCTTGTCACGGTTCTCGGAGGCTGCAGGGAAGAAGGGGCAGCCGGATCTGTCGGTGAGTGTACGTGGTCCAGCCTGGAGCAGGGTCGGGACCGTCACTGTTCTTTTAGGGGGGCTACAAGAAAGCTGGAGAGAGGCTTTTTGCAAGGGCGTGTAGTGATAGGACGAGGGTTAATGGCTTCAAACTGAAAGAGGGGAGATGTACATTGGATGTTATGAAGAAATTCTTTGCTGTGAGGGTGGTGAGAGCCTGGCCCAGGTTGCCCAGAGAAGCTGTGGCTGCCCCATCCCTGGAGGGGTTCAAGGCCAGGTTGGATGGGGCTTGGAGCAACCTGGTCTGGTGGGAGGTGTCCCTGCCCAGGACAGGGGATTGAAACTAGATGGTCTTGAAGATCCTTACCAATCTAAACCATTCTATGATTCGAGTCGAGCCGGGCTCCCCCTCTCTGTAGGTGGTTGTTTCTCTATTAGTCCTGCTGCGGGTACTCCCTTCCCAAGGCTCTGCTGTGCCGCACAGAACTGTAGATTCTGTGCTCCTCGGTGCTGTGCCTGTTGGGTTCTTGTCCTTTCTCCTGTCCCGCAAGCTTGTTTGTGGCAGCTGTTTTCAAGCAGGTCATGACAGGTCTGCCCCCGGGGTTGCTTTTCCTGCCGGCTGTTTCCTGTGTGTTGCCAGCTCCACTTTGTGTGGTGGCATTTGTATTCATATTTCGCTCAGTCATCTCTTCCCCAAAAGACCTTTATGTCTTTCAGCCTTTCTAAAGAGGGGATCTGATGAGATCTGTGGTAAACTGGAAAAAATTCTTTGCTGTGAGGGTGGTGAGAGCCTGGCCCAGGTTGCCCAGAGAAGCTGTGGCTGCCCCATCCCTGAAGGGGTTCAAGGCCAGGTTGGAGGGGGCTTGGAGCAACCTGGTCTGGTGGGAGATGTCCCTGCCCAGGGCAGGGGGTGGGACTGGATGGTCTTTAAGGTCCCTTCCAACCAAAACCATTCTGTGATCTGTTGTGTTGTCATTGCTGTTTCTGCAGCTTGCTGGGAAGTGCAGTGCAATGTGAGGGGCATTGCCACTGCTGAGTTTGGGCTGTTTGATGGGACAGTAAGTGCTCTGTGCACTGGGCTGGCTTCTCAGTGAATGTTTGGGTTTCAATTGTCAGGTCAGCTCGTGCTATAACATCTGAAGGTTTTCAGAGCAGAACTAGGCCATTTGAAGGATGTTGTCTTCCAGAGCTCTCTGACAGAGGTTACGATTGTGCAGACTGAAAACTGACACAGTTTATTTTCATGTTGTGTATTTAACAGGCTTTTTTATTCTTTCATAGAAATATTTGTCTGTGTAGGTTCTTCTGAATTTTAAGAGATGTTTTATTAGTGACATAATATTCTAGAGTTTAATTTGCATGTGTTTTTTCCTTTTTGTTTTTAGATCATTTAATCTCTGTACAGTAATATAAACAGCTGATACTTTGAATAAAAAGGAAAAAATGATGTCAAGGCAGGCCTTTCTCTGCAGTTTGGGATCTCTGTATTTGTCCCTTCTGTTTGTATTTCTTCTAATGGATGTTTATGCGAGGCCTGCAAATAATTCAGCCCTCAAAGAAAAGCCAGCTGACAGTAAAGACGAGAATGAGATATTGCCCCCAGATCACTTGAATGGGGTCAAAATGGAGATGGATGGACATCTGAACAAAGAATTTCATCAAGAAGTTTTTCTAGGAAAAGAGATGGAAGAGTTTGAGGAAGATTCAGAACCCAGAAAAAATAGGAAGAAGCTTATGGTCATCTTCTCAAAGTAAGTTATTGCCAAGAACAGTGCAGCCTATTTCTGTGCTCTTCTGAGTAAAATTAGCAATTTTTTCTGTAATAATTAAAAATTGTAATGATGAGGGGGAAAGCATCATACTATGAGCACTGTGTTCATATTATTAAGGTACTAATATACCTGTATAAACCATTCTCAGGAGTGTTTTTCCCTTATATAAAGCACTTCTTGTGCTAAATAAGGTTTGTGTCAGCTAATAAACGGTCAAGATGTCAGTAAACAAAAGGGAAATGGATCAAAATCAGTGCATGCTTTTAGACACTAGGTGGCAGAATTGACTTTAGTTGCATTTTTGTAGTGAAGAATTAATTTCATTAGAACAGCTTAAATTACATTGGTGCTATTAATGCTGATGGTGGTGTGAGGATGCACATATACTTGAGATAAAATGAGAAGGCTTGATGAAGCGCTTTTTTTCTGCAAACTTTTGATTAACAGGGAAAACAAAATCAGTTAATAGCATTGGATTTTTCTTCTGGTGTTCCCTTCGGTAAAAGGCAGCTAAAGCAATTAGGCAAACCGGGGTGCTTGTTTCATTTAGAGTAGGATTTGTTATTCAGACCACTCACTTCATTGGTAGGATATATACAAATATTAACATGGTGCTTAGAAGGTTTCGTTTTCTTTATTGCTGTGTGCTCATTGAAAAGATTCAGCAGGTGGTTAGTAACTTGTCATTCACACATTGCAAACTCGGTTCATTTCTGCCTGCTTGTTATGAAAGAGGTAGTTTTAGGAAGCTTAAAGCAATTGGATTCAAGATCAGCTTCACTGAGATACTTAGAATTGTGTCCTGTCAGATGATCGGATTAGAAATGTAGAAGAGCATTCTGAGGAATGCAGTTGCTTTCTAGAGATACTCTTAAAGGTTGATGAAAAGAGAAATACTATGAACTTCTGTGAGAAGCTCGTAAATCACAGGCTTCCAGCTGCTTTGGAAATACTTTCTTTGAAGACACAAAGAAAACACACAGTGTGTTTTTAATTAATGACAGATGAGATTCTTTGGTGTGTCAGTATGATATAAAGTAGTTAGTTCAAAGCATACATTATTGCCTACTGAAAATAGACTGAAATATGGAAGTAAAGTTCCCCAAACCATGTTTTTTTCTAGGAGCTACCTGTAACTGAAAGAACAGGTGGTATTTCATAGTCCTGTATTTCAGTTTCTGAAGTTACTCTTTACTGGGAGGACAAGCCTAACTTGTCTACGGGAGAATTTTTTTACAAGTTAACCAGTACTTCCAGTTTTCCCTGTGAAATTGGGGCTGGAAATCCTGGGTGAACTTACTTGACATCCTTTCTTCTTGTACTTCTCCTGATTGCCAAAAAAAACTTACTGTAGTCTCCATTTAAATAGTTAAAATTAGCCTGGAATCTATAAAAAATTCTTTTGCTGTACGGTCTAGTTTAGCTTGTGTAGGTGGATGTTGATGGGAGGGAAGAAGGAAGGATATTGAAAGCAATCAAGCGTCTTTATGGTGTTTATTGCCTTAGTAACCTCGTGGCAGGACTGTATCGTATATTTCATAGAGTTATAAATATTCCTGTGAAAAGCAAAAGTGCTGTTTATGGACCTGGAAGGATTTCAGCCCACCTTATGTGGTGGGTGCCTCCTAGTTCTTGAAAACCTGAGCCATTGGAAACTTCTTGTGAACTGTGGTAGCAACACAAAGTTAAAGAGTTAAAAGAGCAATAGAGTTAAAGAGTTATAGAGTTAAAAGAGCAATAAATTGGATGTTTGTTACCTTTCTCCGTAGTTACAATGTGATTTAGGTAGGAAAGTAGGGCTTGGATGTAGTAAGTTTGATAGCTTTGATCTAAGGAAACTACAATGTTAAATGTTGAGGGGAAAATGCTTTTTTTCCCTTCTCATTTTTGGTAGTATTTATTCCTTCTTAAAACCCACATTTGTTCACCTGGTAAGTGCAAGGTGGCATGAGGGGAACGAGACCATTTTACTGGTGTTGCCATTGATACTGAAAACTTGCGAATGCTGAGCCTGTGCATATGTGTCTGGAAAGACGTGCTACAATATTTAAAACCACTAATACTGAGTTTATTAATACAACTAAGTGTTGTAGAAGATTAGGTGCTAGGGTTGTTATTTGCCTTAAGCTTTTAACATTTAGTTGACATTTAAAGGCAAATCACGTATTTTATAACTTGTTTCAATAACACTTCAGTCCTGATACAAACAGATAAAAAAAGCCAAAGTCAAGCAGGGGTTTTTTGTTGTGTTTTTTTTTTTTGTTGTTGTTGTTATTGCTTTTTTTAATTCAGCCAGGGTGGTTTTGGTATGCTTTAAATAGAAGCTTGCCTTCTAAATGTTAGTGATGCCTCTTCAGTTTGAAATATTGCTATATCTGTTTTGAATAAATACTTAGTGATATGCTCAAAAAAACCTTAAAGTTGCATATTATTGGTTTTTGTATTTTTTTCTTCAACTGTAATTTTTGTATTAACTTCTTTTTAATGAAATAAACATTAATGGAATTGGTAGTATGGCAGTGTATCTTAATACAATAAAGCAGTATTGGCAGTACTTTAAGGAGAACAGTGGATTGTCAGATCAGACACTTAATGATAATTTTAGGCAAGCGGAAAAAGCTTGGTTCTGTAGCACAATAGTTCAATAACACTGATGACAAGCATATCCTTTGACAAAGCAAGGTGAGCCTGATAACTCAGAAACCTAATCGGGAACAAATGTATATGCAGAACTTTTAAATGTGTTCAGAATTAAAAACCATCAGCTGTAATGTGTTAACAGAGATCAAGGTATGCCAGGTCCAGAGGTTAAGGTATCAAAACCTTCCCCCAGTCCCCAAATCTAAATTTTGTTTGCTATTCATCCATAGGGTGGATATAAATAATGATAAGAAGATAAGTGCGAAAGAGATGCAGCGCTGGATCATGGAAAAGACAGATGAACATTTTCAGGAAGCTGTGGAAGAGAATAAAATGCACTTCCGAGCTGTGGACCCTGATGGTGATGGTAAGATGAATGATTCCTTAATCTTCTGATGGCATCTTAAGGCAGTTGGTAGCAGCCAAACCTATGGGCTGCTCTTCAGATCCACTGTGATAAAATCCAAGTCCCTTTGCACTGCATGTAATTACAATGTAATCACAGTTTTGATCCGTACAGCAGACAATAGAGAAATAATTGATGTGCTCCAGTCAGCATTGTAGTTCTGTGTTGACTCCTATGTTATTTCACGCGTGGCCGTAGGAAATTTTAACAAGTGGCTCTGCCAGGGATGGGATGAGGACAGTGACATAAAGAGGTTATTTTAAGACATAAAAGTGAATCAAGTGATAGTTTTCGTATTGCCATTCGTAAAGCTCAGCGCTGAACCAAAAACTTACTGTTCTAAGTAATGAGACCAAAAGTTTGTCATTTAAGCATACTATATCATGTCTGAGATATAGCTCTTTCTTACAGGCCATGTGTCCTGGGATGAATATAAAATTAAATTTTTGGCAAGTAAGGGCTTTAATGAAAAGGAGATCGCAGAGAAGATAAAAAACAATGAAGAGCTGAAAATAGATGAAGAAAGTAAGTGCAGACTGTTGGTGCATGTTGGTTTTTCTTTTACTTTCCTAAAATCCTGATTGTCAAAGCTATTCTTAATATGAGATGAATGTTTTAGTTGTTCTTCTACTTCTACGCAAATGTAGAGTATGTAAGCCATAAGGTGGAATTACTGGATTTCTTTCCAATGCAGATCTGCCTTCCTAGCACTCTTGATGTGGATATTAAACAGTGAAAAATCTCAGGTCCTTATTTGTTACTGCCTATTTGAGTAGTTTTCATTTATTTATGTTTAACAGTCTGCTGAAATATGTCAGACCTGTGTGGTCTGTAGACCATTGTATTGTTAATGTGGGAACCAGGTCCTGTGTTGCCCCTGAAGAAAGGGAGCTGCTTTACACGATTTCTGTTCTAAAACTAGGGAGGGCTGCATGTGGTACCAAACAGTGCTGTGTTTAAATAGGTGCGTGCTCAGGCATTGCAGAGCGGATGGGAAGTTAATAGCAAAAGATTGCCAAACAGTTGTTTCATCTGAGTTCTCTATAGAGATGGATTGATTCTTTAGGTTAGTGAGACTAATCATTTCTTCCTTGTAACTTTTGAAACTTTCATTTAAATCTGGCTCGGTAGAGACATGGCAACTCTGAACAGAGTAATCTCCCCACTCTCCCCCATCTAAAAGTGTTTAAATTTACTGTTAAGTAAAACATGAAGCCCTAGCCTTTCCTTGCAGGAATTAGTCATTTAAAAGTGGGTTATGTTATATTTTCCATTTATCAAAAAGCAACTTAAATGCAAATAGGCCTTTGAATTTTATGGCAGGGAAAACACCTGTGCAGCGTCTTCTATGGCAGTGTGGTTAACTACAGTTTACAGGAATGCTCATCAGATAAGATTTGCTGAATAAGGGAAGTGTGTACATAATAATTTTTCTGCCTAGGTAACAAGCCTTGTTTGGGAAAATCAAATTAGTGATCTATCACTTCCTGAAGATGAGAGGCAAAACCTATTTTCATACTCTAATGCAGTGTAAAAGTACTCTTTTTTGGTCTGTATAATAAAAAAAAAAACCTGAATGTGTGGATCTTAAGGCATGTTTTGAGTCATGCGCAGAAGCACACTACGGTTTGGGTGCCAGGCCAAAACTAGGGACGCAACTTTATGTAACATGCGGATAATGACAGTTGAGTTTCATTTAAGACTGAGTAAGAAAGGTGGGAAAAGGGATTGGCTTGTGACTTTAACATGTGGGGTTGGCTAGAATGGAAAACCATAAGCCAGTGATTTGATTGTTCTGTGTTTACTTGTGTCCTTGATAAAACTAGAATTTGCCATTTGCAAACTTGCTTTAAGATTCATAATAAGACTGTGAAGGATTTCTTTGCTCTTCACAAAAAAATATTACTTAACTTTTAATTGTAATTAGCAGTTCCAAAAATGTAGATGTGACCGTTGGGTTTGGTTTTTTTTCCCTTGCAACTCAAAAACCAAAAGCAGGAGCTATTTAAAACAGTTTATTAAATCTTAAAAAAAAAAAAAGTTTATCTGAAGACTATAGTCCTTCAGAGTGTTTTGAAAGCTTGTGAAAAGCAAATGCTTCAGATTTGTATTTGTTAGTATGTTTTGCAGATAGCAGGGTGTGCTACAGTCAGTATTTTTTCCAGTGTGTCATTTAGAAAATGCCTACACCAGAAAATGATTGCTCTACACAGGTGTTTTTTTCCTGTTTGGTTATGTTCAGCACCACTAGGTGCATATGATATTCACATTGTGTGTTGCAGGGTGGTTTTTCTTCAAATCAGATGCATGGTTTTAGTGGAAACTCCTATACAAATTATGATTCTCGGTTGAGTTTAGGAGAAACTTACTTTAAAAGTGCTTGTCTGCATGATGTAAGATTAAATGAAAGAAGATGAAATGAAAGAAGTAGAAATGTAAAGTGATTTTGGTGCTGATGTATCTACTCATATGTGCATACTTCAGCTTGCATTTGCTGCTTGCAGCAAAAATATTTCCTTTTATTATTAAATTAAAGTGATAGCTAAAGCATATGCAGAGCTTAGGTTTGAAGTCAGAGTTTTTTCTGATGCAGAATAGACACAGGATGCAAAAGGAGTAATAAGTACCTGCATCCTTAAGTAACTGAAAACTAAGTGTATTTCTTGGTGCTTAACTTAGCATCTGTCTTTGATGTTTCTAGACTCTCTTTTGCAGAGCTACCCTCTTCAATTTCTTGTAGTGCCAACAAATCACATTTTTAGGCTGATGTATCAGAATCTAAGGATATAAGATCTTTCAGGGTGGGTGATTCTTTTAAATTTGGAGCCTTTGATGGGGTAAAGAAGGGAGGAGCAGAAGCAGAGCAGAAGTCTTTTCATAGCTTTCCTACTCCTCTGCTTTGTGGCTTGGCTTACACTGCCTTTTCAGTCAGATGCTTTGTTAAGAGCAGCTGTCCATTGAAATAAGTAGGCTTTTGATTTTTCTTTTTTATAATTTGTTTAATACAATTCTTAAGCTTAATTCATACATGTAGTTTTGTGGAGAGTGAGGGTGCTGTCTGGAATTGTGGTGTGGCTGGAGAACAACCTCTGTGCTTAAAATTGTGTGCAGATGCGTAATGCGATCATCACTTCGGGGTAGGTTGCTGTACCATTTTCTTAACTCAAATCCTGTGAGCTTGAACATGCCTAAAAAGAGTTTAAACCAATAATACAACTAGTTTTGGTTTAGATAATGTTGTGTTAAGAAATACCAAGTTGAAATAAGAAAAGTTGTGTTGTAAAATTGGAGTAATAAAATGTGTCCCTTTGGTGATGCTTGGCAAAGAATGTTTTCTTATCTGGGGTGAACTTCAGTGCTGTAGAGTAGAATAAACCTACATGGTGCTGGTAGCTAAAGCACTCGTACGACAGTACTTCACAGATCAGAAGCATCTTTCTAGACTTAATTATAGTCTTGTTATTTGGTTTTAGAAGAAAACATGCTCAATGTTAAAGGGTTTGTGGTTCTATGGTTATTATTTTGATAGGAAAAGAATTGGTTGACATCTTCCTTTCTTGTAGCTATTAACCAGGTGTGTGATGTCACAATTGCAATAATGGAGATAGTGAATCTGAAAGATATTTTTAATTTGAAGAATGTTTTGGCTGTTTCAATGTGCAGGACTGGTTTGAAGTAGGAAACAGAAATGATTAATTCAGAAGAAAGATGCTACTGGTATTCAAGAAAATGAAAGGTTTCTGTAGGTAGTGGGCTTCAAAATCTGAAAATAAGACAGGAGAAAAACAAGTAGTGAATGAAGTTGGATTATTCATACCTCCTACCAGAACCAGCTAACAATACCAGTGTGACAATACTTTTCACTTGATAAGTTGAAGTTTTGATACAAGTTTAGCTAAATCTTTATTTTCCTCTCCTATTTCAGTTCAGTTGTTTGGTTAAAGGATCTTTCCTAGTGTTTCAGCACAAACTAGATGACAATAATTGCAACTTTGTTTTCACTCAGCACCTGCTTTCCCTGGGAGTTAAACTGTAAAATAAGTGATTCATAGGTCATCCTTGTTTAAGCAATTGAGTAACATGGGAAGGTCTATTTTATGAACTTTAAATAGAATGAACATGATAGCTTAAATCTTTTTCTTAAATTTCTAGCCCAGGAAGTTTTAGATAACCTGAAGGATCGATGGTACCAAGCTGACAACCCACCTCCTGATCTGTTGTTGAACGAAGAAGAATTCTTGTCCTTTCTTCATCCAGAGCATAGTAGGGGAATGCTGAAGTTCATGGTGAAAGAAATCATCCGAGATTTGGGTATGCCATTTTAAAACGTGTTTCTTGGGAGTTGTTTACTTGCAAACCATTTAATTTGGTAGACGTTGTTAGGTCATTGCACTGTAATGGATCAGTATGAAATTTTGGCACATCTTGTTTGCTTTGTTCTACCCATTTTCTACGTGATGAGTAAGGAAAACAAACTGCTAGCAAAAATGCTGGCATCTCTGGAGTTGTCTGTGCATCTCTTAAGACTAAATTTAGTCTCTGGTTGTTAAAGAACAGCACAATATTATATGCTAGAAAGGTACTGTGAGTACTTCATACAAAGAAGATCGGCTGATGTTACTTCACACTGAAGTGCTGCTGTGTTGTAGGGTCATTGTAGAAATAATAGAAAAAGTTTGATGAATAGTAAAATATTCTAAAGTATATTGATGTGAATGTTCTATGAGAAGGGCATTAATTGTCTTGTACTTCCCCAGTACAGCAACCATGTAAGGATTGTGACGTACAGTCGTGAAAGTGCAAATAAATGGTTTCTAAGAAAATAATTTTATTTTTTTTTTAAATTCATAAGTATTGGCACCATATGGGTTGGTTTTTTTTCTATTGCTTCAACAGTGGTGTATATTTAAAACTGCTACAACACCTGGATTTGAAAAAAAAAAAAGATAACTATGACTTTGCTAGTTGTAAGCTTATTAAATATGAAGAGTTTCCAGTGATACTTGAGTATGACATGCACAGACAGAACAACTCCAGCACACAGTCTTTTATGAGGATTGATTTACTGAATGCTAATACAAGGGAGACTGGATACAGCTGTAAGAAAATTTCTGTTGCAGTAGATTGTTGAAAAACTTAAAATCCAAAAAAGCCCAGCTTGACACATGATGTGTCCTTCAGGTCCAGTAAAATTCTTTTTGTTTAGTATATTGATGAATGTATGCTTTTTAGCCTTCTAAAACATTGTGTGTGTACCCTAATACCAAGAGTTTTTGGCTGACCAAAGATATAAACGCTCTGCTAGAGTCAGGATTGTGGACTGCTGAAACCAGGCGCACTGTACCAATGACATCTCTGACATGAAGGAATTTCTCATTTTAATGGGCATTAAGCAAATATTTCTCAGTTACTGTGTACTTCTGTTGTAGATCAAGACGGAGATAAGAAGCTTACCCTGTCAGAGTTCATTTCATTACCTGTTGGTACTGTAGAGAACCAGCAAGCTCAAGATATTGATGATGACTGGGTAAAAGACAGAAGGAAGGAATTTGAGGAGGTCATCGATGCTAACCATGATGGCATCGTCACAATGGAAGAGCTGGAGGTAAGTCCTCCTCAGATAGATAGTTCCAGCATTTTTAAAACCAAGAGTTGGGTTTTAAATACAGGATTGAAACTACTTTAGAGAATATGAAGTCCAAAAATATTTGAATTAATGGTACAACCTGTCTATTTTACAAAACTTTGGAACGTAGTATTGTTCTCTAGTGCTTGGAGATAGTGTTGTTATGCTTTTTGTTAAAGAGGAGGGGGAGTTTTCCTTGCATAACTCTTATTCATAGGTATGTTTTGGGTTTTTTTTTTTGTCACATAGACACTTGTATGGATATGGAGTGCATGAAAGCAAGTCACAGGCTGCATTAGCCGCACTTGTTAATGGGACAATGAGTCATACTTTCAGTTGCAAAAAGACTAACTGGCAACCTATGTATTCATTTAAAATAAAACCGAAAAAAAACAAAAAAAAACAACGACCAACAAACCCCAAGACCCTAATAGCCTAGAAAATAGCAGGTGTGTTTTTCTTTTTTAAAAAAACCCAAACACTTCAAGTGTGGATTCTAGTTTGTGACCTTTTCTGGCCTTTGGTTTGCAGAAGTAAAGCTTTCTTCTAATAATTCTGTCTACAGAAGAGTCTACCAAACACAAAATATTTTGCACCATACAGTCGTGGCCGTTTTGTGGCCCATGGAAGAGGCTTGTGGCTCATATTTTTGCTTTCTTTCACTTCTGGGTATAAGAATATACTTTGTCAAGCAGAATTCAAACTGCAGCATAGGCAGTGCGAAAGGAGAACCTCTAAAACGTTGGCCTTTTCCGTGAGTCAGGATGAACGTTACAAGTTCCCTTCTCAGTATGCAAATACATGGGCATGAACGATAGCAATAGTATGGATAAACAGTTCTATTGCGACATAGACAATGTTAATAGCTTTTTTACTGAGAATTTTCTTTTTAAAATAGCCATTTTCTTTGTGAAGTCTTTGTATGTATACACACACGTAGAGGCACGCACATATATGTCTTCTGGGAAGAAACTGAAGGTAATCTTGAGTCTTCTACATCATGAACTAAAGTGCACTGCTTGAAATCTTTTAATCTATTTCAAGTTAGGTGAAGGAGTAAAAGGCTTTGTTTCTGAGACTTCTGACCTCTCTAGTGTTTGTCTGGTGGCTTAAAAGGGAAAAAGAAAGTTCTAAATTGAACGTTATAAAAAGATTATCTCCAGAAACAAGAAAAAAATAGGTTGTACAGATTGCTAGTGTGCCACTTCTTAATTTTGAATTGATAATTTCTTCACAAAACCCACCAGATTTGATAGTCAGTTTAGTTTGCAACCAAAATGTCAAAAATATTTCCATTGTAGACACTGGCATAAGCTGAGAAAATCTGGATTTATGTTGGAAGAGCCAAGGGAGCAGTGAATAGAAAAATAGCTTGGAGATACATGCAAGCCTGTTAAAAAGATATGCTAACTGCTTTTTCCATGACTTACTTTCACTTTGGGATGGTTTATGTTGGTCTTATAATTGCTGAAGCTTACACAGAGTTAAGGTTCATAATTCTGATGTGTGGAGATATGCGCTTAGTGATTGAAAATTATTTTCTTGTTTTAGGAATATATGGATCCTATGAATGAATACAATGCCCTAAATGAAGCGAAGCAAATGATAGCAGTAGCAGATGAAAATCAAAACCATCACTTGGAGCTGGAGGAGATCCTGAAGTACAGTGAATACTTCACGGGCAGCAAGCTTATGGACTATGCACGGAATGTCCATGAGGAGTTCTGATCCTGCTCACTTTTCCAGAGCTCTGAAGCACTTTCTTGCTTTGAAAAAAAAAAAAAAAGAAAAAAAAGAAAAAAACCCCAACCCCTAAACAGACAGAAAGTTACTTTGCTGCTATCTGTTATATGCCTACGGCGTGTTGTCCTAGATTAAAAACAACTTCCGTCCATACGTAAGATCTACAGCTCTGTTGCCTTCAGTATAAGGGGGAAAAGAAAAAGGTCCATAAATAAGGGGGCACGTACTGGACTACGTCAGTTTGCCCTGGTTTGTACAGTTAATCCAGCTGAAATTTCAGCTGCTTTTGCCCAATCATATTTGGTGGAGGCTTCTTTAATTATTTAACTCTTCTTGTTGCCCTCATAGCTGCTGATCCAGGGAAATCACAAATAACACTGAAATGTATTTGGTTTTGTAAGGGGGATTGTGGTTGAAATGCGTGTGTTCTGACCTCAGGAGAATATCCCTGCATAGACTGATTGGCTAAATCTTCCAGTATTTTTCTCAGTGCGTCTCGACCTACTTATATATTGTTGAGAATTAAATACAAGTTCTTTCTCCATCGCTGAACTATCTTTAGGAGCCGTGGGGAAGAACTTCTGCATCTACTTTAAAAGGAAAACTGGTTATAGTGTGACAGGTTTTGTGTTTGCACTGGGAATGTGAGCAACTTGAGATTGCTTATGTCTTAAAAAAATCAAATTTCATCCTAAAATGAAAAGATGGGGAAGGTTTCTTTGTGGACTTCAAGATGTTGGAGACAGCAATGTGATTCACCTAGAGGTGTGATTACTACTTAACTAAAATTCATTGTTAAAACTAGTTTAATTACTTGCCTCTGTGCAAATTAATGATGCCCATAAATTTATGAGTGATGAAGCTGGGGGAAATACAGGCTTTGCTTTTGTACTGCTTTTGCCGGAGCAATGTACAGTCAGCACTTGGGAAGCTTTTTAATCAGTCTGGTTTTGGGTAATCGCTGAAAACATCTTGCAACAGAAGGGTCATATCCACTACTGTCTAAAATAGAAAATTTATTTTTACTCTGGTTCCATCTTTACTGTAAAAACCCCTCTTTCTGAAGGGTTGCCTGAAAATCCAAGTGAGATGTTATATTTGATTAAATTTATTCTCTTAATATAATGTAAATATAAGTATTGCTGTCTGGTTCTGTTCCAGTATTCCCTCTCTCCTTTTTATTTTATTTTTTTTGTTTTTGTTAAATGGCTTGTATCAGAGTCTTTTTATATACATATCTTTTTTTTCATTAAATATTTTTCTCCATGCTTTGGAAATCTTGCTGGTTTTAGGTTTTGTCAGTGAGTGGGGAAAAGCTGAAACTCTTCAGAGGACAGACAAATTAAAATACGATTTTGAAAGAACTGTAAGGCATAAATTCAATTGATAATCTTGTGTTAAAATGAGTTTAGAATCTCTGCCACATTAGTCAGTTCCCGCTCTCACCCCCTACCAATGCCCCATGTTTACTGTATTGCAGTGTCGGGAGATTTTAATATGGCTGGAATCTGGAGATGTTTAAAACAAAATCCCGTGTCTAAAAATGTGATGCTTGGTGGGAAGTCGTGGGTATGGCTGGTTTAGATTGATTGGCAAAAGGTCTAGGTTTTGCTTTGCTGTTGTTTTAACTAAGGCTTCCTAAATGTGCAATGAACTGCACTTTGAACTGACAAAACTATACATGTGAACATTCAGGTTTGCAATGTGGTTGTTGGGAATTTAGTCAAGACAAAAGTTTTAGCAATAATAATTGATAATTGTATAAAGGTCCTGACTGCATTCTTGCGTTATACTCTAGTTGTTTGCACAGTTTAGGTACAAATTCTGTCTTGTCACACCTGATGCTCAGAGAGCAAGTGCTGGTTTGCTGCAGGATGCTTGAGCAGCTGAAATACGAAGATGAAATTTGGGACTTTATCGTCAGCAGAGGCAAAGATTTGCATACACACTCTTAGTTTAATCTTCTGGTAATGTGAGCGTGGAACCCCTTGAAAAATACAAGGTAACACGGTATTTAGCTACTAACTGCAAAAATGTTGAAGTATGTACTGTTGTTGCAGTATTTGCCTCAAAACTGATAAATCTGAAACTTGAGGAACAATTGCAAAAAAATTCATTTTTAAAGTATGCATTGAGTTCTGCACCTTAATGTGTTTTGTTTTTCTCTGCCAGAAATCAGGACTGTATGTTAACTAACAGCTGTAAGGATAAAGTGGACTGCATAGTGAGATTTGGAGGTACATGAGATTATTCCTATCTTGGAATTTTAGAAGTTCAAACTGTTCTAGTTTGTCCATAGACTTATTTATCTTTTAAAATTCTTCAAGTACTTTATATGCACTCAATCTTTCTTAAGTTCTTGTAGGTCATTTCCTGTAGGGGAACTCTTACTTGCCTGTATTCCCTAAGGATTCTGGTGACGTTTTCTTTAAAGCCTTTTTTTAAGCACTAGTTTTGAGTTCAGTGTTTGTTTGGTTGGTTTTTTGGATTGTTTTAATGTACACAAGTAATCTGCCTAATGTTAATAGGACTTTGTATCTGAGTGCTACTATCTCATGGACATTTTTTCTCTTTTCAGAATTCAAAAACTTGCATAGAATATCTAGGATAAGCATCTGTAGTCAAATACGATACATGAATATTACATAAAAGCAGAACAGGGTCTTATTTCTTACCCATAGTGTGGCTCAACTCACCACCCTGGAGTCCCCCTCTCCTGCTACAACCAGAGTAGCTGGATCCAGGCTGATTTTGGGGAACAGCCCGTGATCCCTATGGCAAGGCCAAGCAGCATTTGGGAGAGGTTAATCTGCATTGGTGAAAATCCAGCCAGGGAGTGTGTGAGATGTGAATAGTCGTTGTGTTCTCTCCCTGTTTTATTTACTTGTATAATATTGCCATGTAGAGGAATCTGGCAGTATCAAATGTGGCAATGCTTAAGGATGCCATGCACAAAAGTTGAATTCTTAAGATGGTATATGAGGTTTGTGTGCTAACTGCTTTTATTTAAAGAGCATTTATTTTGTATTAAAGTATCCTTAACAAGACTATCAATATTTTGGGAGTTTTCAGTTTAAATGTATATATCAGAATTTTAATCTTACTTTGTTTGTGAACACGACAGGAGTTTGCATTTTAAGTTTCTTAATGAATAATAATTGTCTTACTGAATATGTAAAGTCTTCTACTGTTTGTGAAAGAGAATTTGGGGAAGGGGAGGAAATCTGGTTAAATATTGCTGAGGGAACAACTGAGTCATGAGGTGGAACGCTACTTAAATGGCATTGAGTGTGACACTGCAGTGGGAAGAGATGTGGATATTTCCTGTGTGCAGGTACTGAGTGTGAAGGTGGTTGAAATTCAGCTGGTGTGATTTACTTGCTCTGTCAGGTTTGCTTCCTTTTGGAAAGACTGGCTTTAAGGTATAACTTCTTTTCCATGGTGGTTGTTTTCCAAAATGCTTGGAAAATAGGAGAAATAGAAAAATAGTTACTGTCTTGCCTCACTTTTGTCTCCCCTTTCACTCCTAAACAATCTTAACAGAAATCTCAGAAAGAAGTGAGAAGCAGCAGTTCTGGCTAAGTTACACCAGGATAATGCTGTTCAGTCCTCCCAAATACTGCAGGCTAATTGGGATTCCCAGTGTACTTCTGTTTAGATGTTCATTGACTGTAGATCTGCCTTGTCTGGGAAGCCTGGCTATGGTTTTTAACTAATGCAAATAAACCATCTTTGATTACTGTAGGATGTCTTGTTTACTTGGGCCTTTGCATAAGAGATGCTCAAGTCCCTTTGAACCAGAAGACCTAAAATTTACATCCTAAATACTAATTTACTTCAAATTAGTAAAATTCTAATAATAAGCCTGGAAAGTTAAACCCCGCTAATTCCTGGTGTGACCACTTCTTTCTCTGCTCCACGTGCTTGTGTTAGTTGAGGGCAGCATTGCAATGCCAGTGTGCTCTTCAGCCACCTCTTTGCTGTCCTGTTGTTCTTGACAGCTGGAAGGAGAAGCCTTCTGAGGGTTTGGATTCCAGAGTTAATGTGCTTCTGTACAACAAAATAGGCATCAAAAGCAGGTAGTACGTGAATGTTGCATCCTTGGCTTTCCTTTGCTTCCAGCTGTGCTGGAAGCTTTTATTTCCAGGGGTGCAAATGGTAGAGGTAACGCAAAGTCTCTATTTTGAAGTCGTGATCTTACTTTTCTTCAAAGGCAATGCAAGGGAGTCTGGTATTACAAGTCGAAATGGAGACTGCAGATGCTTCTCGTCTGCAGCATTTGCTAGCTCCTGAGGGCAGTATCAAGATGACTGATGATTTCTGATTCTGCACTTTCCCTGAGAAGAGAAATGTATTAACAATGTTGGGTTTTATGCAGCAATAAAAGTCACGGGTCTAATGTTACCATGGGACCAAAGGGAGAGAATCTGCCTTTATTTCTCCTTCTAAGAAGCAAGGCCATGTGGGCTGTGTTTCATTTTACCTGTGGCTGTTGTCCGTAAAGGTTTTCAGGGGTTGCCTCTGTATTGCTTTAATACTTTTCTTTATAATAACAAGGATCATCTCTTGTAGTTCTCCTGGCACTCAAGGCCTGTGCCGTAATACAACGTAGAGAGGTATATACCTGACTGGAGGCACTCTGTTTTAAGGCTACGAGTAGAAATGTCTTCATAACGCTCTTCAGCATGCTGTCTTTCTGCCTATGAATATTTCAGTTGCAAAATGCAGAAAACCTAGGTTTATGGGGTGTGGAAAAAAGGATGGGGGCGTGGAGCATGTGCTGGGACTTTCTCAGCAACTGACATATGTTCTGGTCACCAGCAGTTTAGAATCACTTCTCCAAGAGTTTGCTGCTGTCAAGATTTTGCTGGGGCAGCAGGGCTGCATTATGGTAGCTGTAGGTTTTTACTCGCATTTTTCTACTGCTTTGTTCTTGCTGCTGGCAGTCCCTATGAGCCATGGCTTGGTACTGAAATGCAAAGAACATCACTATCTTTTTCGTGAAAAATGCTGCAAGTACTGTGCCCCTGGTAAGTAATTTTCATGGGATGTTGGTTATACTTTGCTCGATGTAATATCTATTAGTTAATAACCTACAGGTGGTAGAAAACAGCTCGATGGAATTATCATTCAAATGGAAGAATAAAATAGAGAAAAAGCATTTAATGAAGAAACTTTCCCATCAATCTAGACTGACAAAGATTATTTCTATGATATACTAAATTTATGAATCCTCTTTGAAAGAGCTACATGTTGTTTAATTTATTTTGTGTGGCTCAGCTTTCTTAATGTGTTGGTCTGGTATATTTTCATTGTGGGAATATTAGCTGAGAAAAGATAGTCACATTTGTATTACTGTCCTTCACCTATCACATAAAGAAGCTCAGAAATTTTGTGTAATACTGGAAAACTTTAGGTAATTAATTCTCTTTCTAAAGATGATTTGTTGAGCTTTCTTCTGTAGCAAGGTCTGTACTACTTGAGACTTGGTGGTTTTTTAAGGAAAAGGATCTGCTTGATTAATAGACAAAGATCAGCAAAGTGTAGCTTGACAGGAAATGTATTTGTTTCCTCCTTTCTTATTGTAGGTACTGATTGAGTCTGAATTCTGAGTTTTGCACACGTGTGGTTTTTTCTTTTTTTCCACAATCTGAATCTCTCTGAAGGCAATGCCATATTGAGAAGCACAAATGCAAAATATCAAACCTCATACTTTAATAGCTGGGATTTCATTCATGTAGAAATGACTTAGTGATGAAGAGTAACAACAATTAACAGGTAATATTGCTGTTCAAGGGGCAGCCCACTTGTCAGAAGGGAGTATTTTTAGTACAGTCAATACTGACTATATTAAAAGAAGGGTACGTATATGTACCTAGAGGGAGCGCAAATCATGTCTGTAAATGCAGTTGTAACTTAAAATCTTGCATACGGTTTTGTGCGCATCTTTTAGAATAGTTGCTTTCTCTTTTCTTAAGTGATCCACACCAAATGGATGTGGAATGAACTGAGGCAGTAGTATTATCTTCGAAGATGCTAATTGGAATAAGTTCAACCTTTCATCTAAGACTTGAGACAGTTTATTGTGTTATTCTCAAAACTATTTAAATCTGAGTGTTTCTGAAGTTAAAGTCATACTTGTATGCAGATAAAGATCATCCTTTATCTCTAAAATTTTTTGTTCTTCCTTATTCTGAAACAACTTTTTTCAGTTTTTTTTGCATTGTTAGGAAATCTGCTGCTGTTGGGGAAACATTTCTTCATAGTCTCTTCCTGATTGTATAGATTGCAAAAATGTAGAAGTGTATTGCATATATTGTGGTCACTAAAAATCTCCTGTATTTTGCCACTGAGAGCACTTAATAAAATGCAGAGAAAATTAGAGTGAGCAACAGACTTGGTGCTCATTGTTCACCTACAGAATGGGAAAATGGAGAACCAAAACGAAAGAAATAGGTCTGTGAGATTTAAGCTCAGCTGTAAAAACCCTGCTTGTTAAAGCTGCCTCTTTAGTTCCTGCAGCCTGGGCTGTGTGGAGGGAAGCTGGGAGATAAAAGAAATATGTCTGACTCCTTTTCCAGAACCCACTGATAACTTGCTGTTTCAGTTTGGGCAAGTGGCTTTGCTCATAGACCTTGCCATCCCGGTGCATCCATCTGAACTTCTCTGGAAGCACTGTGTATCGTACCGGTTGGAGTATGTGGCTGCAAGCATTCAGAGCTCGTTTCCAAATGCAACGTGTGATGCACCCATGGCGTTTGGAAGAGCAACAAATGCCCACCTTGCATCTTGTACCAATACAGATGCGTATCAAAATCCTGCATTCTTTCATGCCTAATGGGCTTTCAGAATACCAACAGAAAAGTACTGCGAACATTTATTCTTGGCTGCTTCACTAATGACTTTTCTGCAAAAAAAAGTGTCTGTTGCCATCTTTTGTACCTGTTTGGTATTACTTCGGGTTGAATTGCACGATCTATCTCATAAGGGAAGGCAGGATCTGTCATAAAGCCATTGTGTTACAACGGAGATCAGACCTATTGCTGTGCTAAAAATCTGCTTTTTTCCTAACTGATACTGGCTGCAAACTGATGTCTAAACCCTATGAAAAGGTGGTCTGGAGAAGCGATATTTGGAATTCACTGGGAGAATTGTTTGGGGCATTGCCTCAACTCTCAGCAAGTCATCAGGCCCCTACTAGTCCATTTTAGCTGCTTAATTTGTAGTGATGTTGTAGGTCAAAACTTTTAGGGATTCTGCCATGTCTAAATCTGAATGTTTTCAGCCAGAGTTGTAAGTGGAACTGTTGCTTTCTGGGCCCTCTTTCATTCTAATGCATGAAAATTAAGAGGATTTTGTTCTGATAACAATCAGTTCCTCCTTCTACGTGGTCTTTGTTTCAGGTGAAAGAATGAGAAGCCGCTGCACATCAACAACAGACACAGTCTGTGCCCCCTGCCAAGACGAGTATTTTAATAGTGAGCACAACCACAACTTCTGCAAGAGTTGTACCATCTGTGACACTAGTAAGTCAGTTGTATCGTGGGCATTTCTTGATAGGAATTTGGGAGGCAATCAGTGTTCATACCTTTGCGTGCTCCTCAAAGGCTGACAACCAAGTCCAAACACTGGGTTATCACTTCAGTAGCTGATATCTCTGGGTTGGTACTGATGGTAGAGCCTTTAGAGGGAAGCAGGCTTGCACCACCTGAAAACTGGCGTCTTCAGAATTGTTAATAAATTCTGCTCTCTGTGGTTTTTTCTACACGTAACAGATAGGCACTGAGTAATTAATGTTTTTTTCCTGTCTCTCGCTTGCTCTGGATTCTGTTGTTGCCAGCGAAGGGGAGCAAGGAAGTGAAGAAGTGTGAAAAGACCTCTGACAGAATTTGCATGTGTGTTGCAGGCTACATGCCAGATGTCAGCCATCCGCTGCGAAGCGGTAAGTTAGGCATGTGTCAGACTCTCCAAACTCTTGCCTCTGCTTCAGGTGAGACGGTTGTTATTTCTTGTGTAAAAAATGTTGTTTGTCTCACTGATGTCTCCACACAAGTGTTAATGGCAGTTGTGCAGGCTGTTCTTCTGTGATACCTGAGCTGTTAGAAATCTTAATGCTCTCCTTGTTAATATCCATAATTAGCCAGTAGAGGAAACAGTAAACCTTGCCAGTTGCAAACTAAAATGACCCTCTGAGCATGTTGTGTTATTCTGACTCAATGACTATGGTTTTTAGAGACTCTGTGAGTTTTGTTGGATCTGTTCTGTAAGCTGTACTAGTATAAACTGTTAGTGTAATTCCTGCGTAGCTGTCATACAGTTATGTTGCTAACTGAACTCAAATTCCCCCTCCTTTTTTTCCAGTGTGCTTACCATGTCCTGAAGGGTTTTATTCCACAGGAGGGAATGAAAACTGCCAACCTTGGACCAAGTATGTATCACTGACCATGTTCGGAGCAATATTTTGGGTTTATCTCGATAGCATTTGATGCCCAAATCATGGTGTGTAGAGTAAACCCGCAGTAAGTGTGACGAAACTGTGTTCCTCATGACTCTCAGGAGCCTTGAGCAGTCTGTGTACTGATTTGTAAGCATCCACCCTTTCTATCTTCACCTATAGCAATAACAGTATTCTCAGCCTTTTGGTTTTTTAAAGGTCTGGATGTTTTGTTTTTGTAGCAAAAGGTTCCCTTGCCAAATGCAGATGTGCTTCAAGGCTGTTAGGTGCCCAGGTGTGGAGAAAAACAGAATGTCAGTTTTTTTTCCAGTAATAATTTTGATTAGCTTAGTTGTTCCTCACATAGATGTAGAACCTAGGAAAGGTGAAGCCTGAGTTTGTATTGATAAAAAAAGTATTGTAATATTCACTTACTTTTTTCCATGGAGATTACATCAAGTCATAGTACAACTGTTTGAAACACTGCACTAATTTATTTTATGTCTGTAGTTGCAGCGTTCTTGGGAAAAATACCCTTCGACCAGGGACAAAAACAGCTGATGCTGTTTGCAGCAGCCATGTCACACAGCCGGCCACCTCTCAGAGTGCAAAACCTGCTCTGAGTCTTTCCACTGCTGACCACAAGAATAATACGTCGACTGCAACGTTCTCACTGTCCAGACCCAGTGTGATTCCTTTCATTTGCACGGATACGAACACCCCCACAGAGACTAACTGGGGTAAGGAGAGGGAATAACCAAGTCTAGTCTCTATTTACTAGAGCTGGTCAGTAATTTTCACCTGAAATTGATTTCATTGGGAAGGAAATCACACTGATTCTCAGAAGCCATATCTGTGTTTTACACGGTCTTTCAGTGAGACACATACAGGACTCCAGACTTCGTGCTTGGCAGCTGGGACTTCTAGGCTTTGTGGTTCAGGGGTACTTCTGGAGTTGTGGGTTCCTTCTTTTGAAGCTGGAAAGCTGTGGGAACTCCAGCTAGAACCATGCATCTTTTTTAGTGTATTCTTCTATTTTTCCTTCCAGGGTCTTTATTACTTATTCTTATTTGTCTGATATTACTCATGGTGAGTGGAATGTCCATCCTCCTGTTGATTATCCAAGCAGCCAAAAAAGAGACCAAGAGGAGGAAGACCCGTCAAGGTGAGTTTCTTTTTAGGGGTAAAAATGTACAGAAAAGAATAATCGGAGCCCTGTATTTTAACTGTGATAATTGTTTCAATCATTACGAGGGGTACCTGACTAAGTAGCGCAGTGTCATCTGCAGTTAATACCAGTGATTTATCATCTATTTAGTCGTGATGCAGTGGAAGTCACAGTGTCTCAAGTTTTGCATTCTTACAGAGCACAGATTCCCCTACTTGCTGCCATGCAGAAGGATTCTCTCTCTAACTCCTTCTGGCTTTTTCCTCCCTTATGCCCTGCAAAAATGATGTAATGATTTTGTGCAGGGAATTCTATTCTGTACAGAAAGGATCCAGAATCAACAGTCTTTTAAAGACCATATGGTGAACTTTTTTGCCTATATAGAAGTGAACTGTCTTGAAGTGTCACCTGCAAACACAGGAAATGTTTGAGAGCAGCTGAACTCTATAGTGAGAATTAAGCAGCAGCTCTTGAATGAGGTCACAGCTGCCTCATGTTCCCTTGACAGAGCTATGGGGAAAGTGTATTTTCACTGTCCCCTTAGTATATCCTAGCACTGGCTGGAAAGACCAGCACCGACCCAGATGTTATTCAGGTCTGTGATCATCTGTGAAACTAGAAAAGTTTCTGCCTTCCTTTTTCTTGTCCTTTCTACTCTGTACAGTATTTTTAAATGTTTTATTATTCTTCTTTGTCTTTCAGGAGCAGGGAGCTGTCCATTTCCCGTCCAGGAAGAACAAGTTGACTCCAATTCTAGTCTCATCAAAAACTGACTCCACGTTACATTACTGTTTCCTGCATTTCTGAGCCGATCGATTGTAACAAGTAATGTGATGGAGCATTCTGTGGCTGTGCGCGTGGATGTGTGTAACTCTTTAATTGCACTTCGGTTCCTTTGGATCTTGTTGAGCGGCCCCTTTGGCATTAGGGCTTGTGGGAGTAGATGTTCTTGCTGGAATGGTGTGGTTCTTTCTCTTCAGCAGAAACTATGCGCAGCATCCCTGTTGCCAGGACTGAGTTGCTAATAGTCCTTTCTGCATTTCTAGCCAATTCTGTATGTAGTGATGGGCCTGTCTTTGGGCTGAAGGAAGTGTCTCAGAAGCTGTAAGAGCTGATCATTGAGCATACAGAAAAACAGGGAAATCAAAAGACTTGCTTTATGGCTGAGTTTATGTCTTGGCTTACAATTCTGAGCTGCTAAGCAGAGCATGTCTCTCTTTCTCAGTGCCGGTATCTCCAGCGTTTCAGTCTAGTTCCCAAATGAACTCTTCTCGCTTTAGGTGGAGAATCTCCCCTGATGAACTAGTGTCCTTTTTGCTTCCATTTTTTTCAAGTTATTTCTTCTCAGTCAAGTTGAATGGCATATGTCAGCCAGGCCTCCAGAGATAGTGGTCACTGCTGATCACTCTGATACTGGCCATGTACCAAAACAGCACCACAATTCTGGTGCTGGCTAGTAAGTGACTGTTAAGAAATGGCTGTTCAATGCCACTTCTGTCTTTTCTGCATTTCTTCAAACATGCCCATTGAGAAATTGTCATGTGAACATATTGAGCATTCTACTCATTATCAGGTTAAAAAATGGAATTACCCATGATCGCCAGGTAGCTCCAGATCTCCAAGTGTTTGGAAATCTCCATAGAGATCATGTGTGTGGAAAGTAGAATATGTGGATTGCCAGAAGGCAAAATGAATAGTAATTTCTGATTAGAACATTGTTTCTGATTAGAACATTGTTAGTCAAAACTGTAGTTCAAAATAGGGGTAAAAGTAAAGTGCCACTTGTCTGCAATGTAAACTTTAGTACTTGCCTTGTCTAACTAATGTTTTATCTATAAGCCCTGTGCAGTTGACACACTGTGTGGACATCCTGGTGTCTTTCATCAGCAAGGCTGCTTTGGTCAAGCTTGGACATCTGCACAGTGAAATTGTTCAGCTTAAACCACTTTTGTGGGACTTCGTTGCTTGGAATGTAGGGAGAAACCCACAAGCAAGTTTGGTTCCAGGCAGCGCTCTGGCTTTGGGGAAAGTCTATGTCTTAGGTTTAGGAGCATGTACGTGGACATTCAGAGTTCTTCTGCTGCTGAATGACAATTTTGTGATGGTTTAGAAAGGCTTAACTCCGTAGATGTTCTCTGTTGATAACAGGTGAGAGCTGAACTCCTAACCCAGTGCTGACTCTGGGCCTTCAGGGGTTGCATTTTAGCAAAGGCATCCAAAGATCATGTAATGGTGGATAGATGTGCTCCGACCATTTGTCTGGATGATCACCTGGTGTGTGCTGTCAGTGGAATCTGCATTCAAGAAGTGTTCTTGATTTTGATTTCTGTGCAGTTAAAATGCCTGTTGGTTTTGCCCATGCACTGTGTGAAATGAATTTTACTTCTGTAATGTTTTACCGCAAGTTCATCAGTCTGTAGTTTTGGAAAGCGTTCAAGTTTTACATGTCAAGTTCCAAATCTGAAGTGTCTGTGAGAAACCTGAAGTATTAGTGTCAATAGCTTTTGATGTCATTTAAATACCTCAGTGTAAAAGTTCAGGAAATAGTAAAACTCGGGGGTTACATAATTCGGAAGTGTTTTTCACTTCAAATGTAACTGCTCAGTAGATAACTCATTAGCGATAGTTCATAAACACAGGACCAAAGCATATGCCCAAATATGCAGCAGGAAATGTATTCAAGAATACAACTGGTGTCTAGAAACATGTTTTTAAACATATGTTTTCTTATATGTTATACATATGGTGTACTTAGCAGTGATTTCCTATTTTGAAGTGCATATACAATGTATATAAATATTTGTATTATATACGAAGTGCGATAATGACTTCTTGAAATAAATGCTGGTAGCAGCTGGATGTGTGTGTATGATGTGTGTGATTGCACAGGACAAATGAGCAAAAAGTTATTCCAGTGCATGTAATTCTCACAGAGAGCAGGATCCCCAAATGGCCAATCCTATGGCATAGCTGGCTTTGAGATCACTTTATGCCTTGCTACTTGAGATCACTGTGGATAGTGTTTTATCTCTGTGAATCTGGCTGGGCAGCAGCTCTCACCTGAGAGTTGCTGGGATATGTTCAAGGTGATGAGGCTCAGCCCCTTCAAATGTCGAGGTCTTTGGAAGTGTGCTGTGGCCTAAATGCTGTCATCTTGCAGGGAATTGGATGGCAAAGTGATAAATCTGAGAAATGCATTCCAGGGAACCCCCAGCAAATTCTCAGAAATGATGCTTATCGAGGTTGTAGGCCGCAACGCAGAGGCACTAAAGCAAGTACTGTGTTTCCATGCAGCTGAGCATGGTGCAGATAACTGATGAGCTATCGCAGGTTTGGGGTTACACAGTGAAAACACAGCCTCCAGGAACAGATGAGCTGTTGGCTCGGCAGAAATGTAGCTGTGGCAGCTGAGCTCCTCTGTGGTGTGGGCTCATTGGCTCTTTCCACGAATCTTACTTGTTTTCTGCCCTCTGGCTCAGCCACACAGGAAGATGCCTGAGCACACTCATCATGTTCTCGTGCCTTCCTGCAGCCTCCCCAGCAGGAGATTTACGCAAACTGGGGCATGGCTTCCCTCTGCCAGGAGGAGGAACTGATACTGGCCCTGGAAGTTCCCAGCAAGGGAGCTGAGAACAAGTTGTATTTGCTCTTTGGAAGACTGAAGACAGACAATCCAGTGTGGTGTATGGCTGAAGGTCTGTAATTCCAAGCCCTTCCATGCTGAAAATGCTTTTTTTTTTTTTTTTTTTTTTTTTGGTGAGAATCCCTGCCTATGAGCTGGTCTGTGCTGCTGTGGGATTGTGTCCAGTCTCTGTGCTGGGATGTATAATCCTACCAGAAGAGTTAAATCATAATAACATTTGATAGGATTGGAGACATTTGTGATTTGATTATTATTTTTTTTTGGAGGATTTGTGTGTTGGTAGACTGCCGGTTTAAATAAACTAATGTAGATATTTCACTCTAAATAAAGGAATAACAATTTTTTTTTAATTGCCATCTTCAGTCTTGTCACTCTTCTGTGAAAAACTTGTTTGGATTTTTTTTTTCCAATCCTCCCTAAAACAGCAGAAAGTAGTTAAAAATAGGCAGAAAATCTTGAACAGATTGGTGCTGCCTTCTGCCCACGCTTGACTTCCTACCTGCCAGAAATGAAACTTTCCCTTCTCAGAGGTACGAGCGTGTGTCACAAAGGAAGTTCCTGTTTTTCAACCATTCAGATTTCCCCGTTTTTGGGCACTTGAGAGAGACCCAAAGTTATGCGGCTTCATCTAAGCTGATAAAGATAGGGCTGGACTGGAAATTTTTTCCAGTGTAGTGCAGTAAGCTGAGGTTTCAGGTCTTCTCTTATTCTGCAGACCAGTGCTAACTCTGGGTTTGGTCGGAACTCTATTGGCAATTGGAGTACTTGGTAAACCTATATGATTTTTACATTAAATGCATCTCAGTTGCCATAGAGCCCTGATTCAGGAAGTCGTTCATGCACGTGCAAAACTGCTTGGATGTTGTCACTAAAACTTGACCTATTGGTTGTTTTAAGAACCATCCGTAAAACTGACTAATTTCTGGGTGAAAATGAATAATTTAACTTCTTTTCAACTGGACTAGTCAGGAGTTAGAGACCATGTGGCCAGTCCCTTATATTTTTAGTAATTAGCTACAGGCAGAGGTTAGGTCAGATAGCTACAAAAGTAGGAGGAAAACCAAAAAAACCAACCCCTCTTGTCTTTGAGATGTCTATTTGGAGTATTTTTCCTCTCTTACATGTGAGGCTCTCACATGCGGCTGCCTGGAGTTTTAATAAGGCTATTTGTTTAAAGTAGAGGTTGGTTTTGCTAATTGCTTTTCTGCATTCAGTTTTAGAGAAGGATTAGGACAAGAACAGATGGTATTTGAGAGCCACGTTGGAACAAAATTGTACAAACGAGCTGGGTTTTGCAGTTCTTGAACGCTCCTTTCAGACTGCAGAGTTGGCAGTTAACATACGTATTTCATGTTTCAGTAGATGTTACAATAAAAAGAAAAACAACCCACAGATCCGTAAGTTTCTGCTTTTTATGTTCACTTCTTCCTTTGTCTTTTTTGGTTTTCCCCTGAAATATATGACAGGTTTCCGCTACCGCGGCTGCCCCAGATCCCTTATCTCCTGCCTTTTTTCTTCACATTCTTGTGTGACTTAGAAGTGCACCAAAGTGACTCAGGTTTGCCATGAGAGACTTAAGAAAGGTCACATCCGCTGAGTAGGGGCCGTGCCAGGCCGTGAGCTGGGAAGGAAGTACACGGCTCGGTAACGTCAGGGACTTGGGGTTTTTGCCTCTGTCTGGTTTGGTTTCCCTCTATGAAATGTCAGTTATGGTGCCACCTGCCTCTGCGCCACTGGGATTGCCTGTGAGGAGTTGCCACTCTTGGTGGCCAGGCTGTGCAAACGACCCCAAGAGGTGGCTACGAGACTCAGTCCATTGGCTAAGGCAGAGCTTCCATGAGTGTGTGCTGCAGGGTCCTTAGTGCTGATCAAGGGAAGGATCCCAGGGGTCTTCCCAAAGCCCTAATGTTTCAGGGTGACAATTTAACTTGCCTCGGGAGCCCACGTGTGGCACTACGTGAATCATGCGTGTCTTTGGCATGTTGTCTGACTCCTGTGCCCCCTGCCGTACCTGGGGCAGGTTTGCAGGGCAGTCATTTTCCCCGTGTGCCAAAAGAGGGCAGGCGATAGACGGGCGCTGCAAATACTCCTGCGTCTGGAAACCCCCAGGGGAGCTGGTCCTTGTCACTGCAAAACATCAAGGCTGGCCTAAAGGTCAGCAGAGCTGGAAGGAACACAACAATTCTGTCTTCTGCTTTCAGGCTGCGGATAAATTATTTGTCTTTAAGCTTTTTTTTTACCCCAGTCTTTGGGACAGTGCTATGTGAGCTGTCACCACTGATACATGGTGTCCTTCTGGGCAGCTGATGTCCCTGTGTCCCCTTGGCCTAACCGTGTCCTCGCTGCAGTACTGACCTTCACCCCATGCACTGGTTGTTCCTTCATGCTTTCTGCAGCCCGTCTGAGCTGCTGTTCTACCACTGGTTCCCTGGTGTGAGTAACATCTCCTGTAGCTGTCACAACATAGTGAAGTCCTCTTTAAGTAAGACAAACTGACAGTTGTACAACAGAATGTGAATCCTGTAGCTGTCAATGGAGTTTTCTTACAGGGGGATGAAAACAGCTTATGAGATGGAGCTTACAAAGCAATTTGTAGATCAGTCTCTTACAAATTTCATGTGAACAACCTCTTCCTTGTAGGACAGCTGCATAGCTTCTTTGGTCACCTATTGTGGGTAATCAGCAAAATCTCCATGTCAGGAAACCAAATAACTCCCCCTGGTAAGAGTACTATTTCATTGTTGAAGTTAAGTCCGAGGAGTATCAGTAAAGCTGGTGCAACTTGCAAGAAACTAATTACGTGTTTGACAAGTGGTTACGCTCTATTTTTTTTTTCCTTTCTTTTTTGTTCTTTCCAGGAAGTTAGTCATTTGGACAGTGCAGCAAACTGTTGGCTCCAGTGGCCCCAAGCAAAAAAGCTGTAGAATGAGGCTCCTGGAGATGTGCGTAATGTTCAGCTTGTGGCTGGATATCCTTAAGGTGGGCAAAAGCAGAATTCAAAGCCAGTTCTGTAAGTACTTTTAGGAATGTGGGCCCTGAAGACAGAGGTACAGGTTGCCCCATTGGTGCACATTGGTGGGTGGAAGAATCCACTGGTTCTTGCTTTAGACCTCATCCTCGAGCAGTCCTAGTGTGATGTTTGCAGGTCATGGTAGCAGAGAGGAGGGAGAAGGGATTAGGAAATCTGTAACGTTTTTTCTCCTGTTCCATCACTGTGTGTACTTATGTTTCAGCCTTAATCTGCCCTGAGCCACTGCATTTAGGGTCTTTTGTCCCATGTGTTTCTGTACCTCTCTTCCTTTGCTGAAGGAAAGAGAAGAAACCCATCTTCCCCATGTTTCCTGATGCAGTGTGGCCCCACACTCAGAACTGAGGTTCGTTTCTTGGAGACAATCATAGAAGATTAAGACCTCTTCATCCACGACTGAGGAACTAGAGCCTGGCACGCAAGAGACCCTTTGGTTCAGGCTCTAGCACACAAGCCCTTAGAGAGTGTCTCTTCAAAGGGACAGCAGCGTCAGCGTTTGGATGCTCCTTTTCAGTGGCAACTGTGAGCTCTGAACCCTGAGATATTTCTGAGCATCTTGGCCCCTCACTTCTTCTCTTTGCCTCTTCAGGTCGGTGCTACGTCTTGCTGTTTTGTGGAAAGGAGAAGGCACTGTGTGATACATGTGCTCAGACAACCCCAAAGACCACATTTCTTCTAACGGCCTTTCAACCCTTGGGATTATAATTTTGAACACAGGTGACATGGACGGAAAGAAACTCTGCAGGTGACAGAACCCCTGCGTGTGTGTGAAGGTAAAGACTGTGAGGATTCCTCATTTCTGAAAAGGCTTAGTCAAATGTTGTCTAGTTAACCCTGTAGCTGCTGCTGAGTAAAACCACCGAACAGGTGATGAGGAGGTGAGAACTGATGCTTATCGATGAGTGAAATAGGCATTTGTTCTATCATTAGGTGCAGAGAGAGCTGGAAACGATAGCAGGTCAGGCAGCACAGTTAACATATACATAACATGCAGGACTGACCAAGAAGGGGATTGACAGATGAAATGTCACTACCTTACGTCAGAGACAGGTAAGGTTAGCTATAGAAAAAGCCCCTAAAGATTTTGCAGCCAGATAGTCAAGTTGTCTCTGAAAGGTCACTGATGACTCTACAGATTTAGCCTTGGCATGTGCAGCTATTGTCTGTGATCTGACTGTAAATTTTCCATCATCTGGCAGTATGTGCACAACTGTAATGCTTGAATGAGAATGAAAATATGTAGACACCAATTCAGAAAACACCGACATTGAAAAAAGATAGATTGAGATCAATTATTAGTTCCCATTCTGATAAACACCAGGTGTGAGATATCACATCTGCTGACTGCCTGCCCGCAACCAGCCTTGGGGGTCCCTTGTGTACCAACCGCCAGTTGTCTTGGTAGGACCTTTGGAGGTCTCTTCTCTGTTGTTGTGTTTATGACACTGAGTAAACGTCTGATTAACATTTGTATTTGGTACGTCAGCAGTTCTAGTTATTCATGTCCATCTCTGAGGTGCAGGGACATGGCCAGTTCCTCCATCTGGAAGCTTGCCCCTTCCGATAAGCAGGGTCTAGTCTGTTGTTACTGTGATACTTCTAAAGATGAAGAAAGTAAAGCATCAGGAGACTAATTGTGGTGCCCAACTAGAGACCTGGTCTTTTACCACTCAGGTCTTTCTGTTAGTTATAAAATTACCCATCCCAGCTACTACTGGAAGTAACAGTTCTCCCTATTCGTGATTCAGCAGCATTAGTTATCGGTGGCTGGTGTGATTGCTATTCCAGGACTTGGCCTTGAAGTGTATCTTCCAGAAAGTGAGGCTCAATGACTCTCAGCTCTGCAGGACCCCAGCTTTGGCATCAGAACAACTGGAAGGGTCCCAACAGGGTTCATCTCCTCCACATCAGCATTGACAGTGGGACACTACCCAGGGTAGAGGTGCACACAGCAAAGCCTTGGGGAGTTTCTGGGGAGCCTGAGGTGTACCCCGGGTCTGTCTCTCAGTGACGCACAGAGCTGATCCCATCCCTTCCTATTCCTGAGTTAAGTTTTTCTTAATGCAGGGATTTTGAAACAAGTTCTCCTTATCATTGGCCTATTCTTCTAAGAGCCAGGGATAATAAAACGTCCTCAACGTTGGTTAGGGCTTGTGTGCGATTCAGAAATGGTCATGAAAGATTGGTCTGCAGAGTGTATTGCTGCAGCGTCCAAGTGCTTTACCTAATAACTTGTCTTCATCATGAGGCTATGCAGAGTTCTGGAGAGGGGGAGACAAAGTTCTGTATTCACCCTGTTTTCTGTGCAGGGCCCACACCTGTAAACCCTCCCTGTGTGGCCCGAGCAATGTGGTGATACTGTTTGGAGGAGCTGGTGAAAGAAATCCTGATGCTGGGGACCAAACCCAAGAACCGTGCTGTCCAGGGCTCTCTGAGGCCAGCTGGGCAGCAGCAGTGTCTGTGTTTCCAGCATGGCGTGAGTGGTACGGGATGTGACGACTGAGGAACTGTGCTGTGTGGGAAGAGGAGGGGATCTCCTGTGTGAAAGAAGTACGAAGTAGGAGGCTTTTAGTTTCCAAAACATAATACTTGGTCTTCTAGGGGCATTATGTGGGAAAAAGTGACGGCAGAGATCTGCGTCTCTTGCCTGCTTGTAGCTATGTTGGATGTAATCTTTTGATGGAAGGGTTTCACCTAGCACATTTTAGAGTACAAGCAGGTTTGCAGCATACATTTTTAAAACTAGAAAGGTCTGTTGCATACCCAGCCTATCTGATTGTTTCCATCCCATGATGGGAACACAGGTCCCTGAATAGAACAAAAACTAAGTGAAGGGTGTGTTGACTAACCTGCTCTTTGAGATTCAGACATGAATCTTCAGGAAGAAAGTGTAGAACACACTGAAGGAAGAGTGTTGGTGTCTGTGTGGGATGTTAATTCAGACTTCGTTGGCTGTATATTAAACTAAGGAATTAACAGGGCAAGTGTCAAATGCTGTAGGCATGACATTTTCTAGAGGTGCTCATCTCCCTTCACAGGTCTGACTCTCCCTTGCCTTGACGTATTTGTCACTACGTGCAGTGTGGAAAAGATTCTGTTAAAAACTGCTTCTGCATCAGAATTAATCTGTTCAGTTGGGAATGAGGTTGGACTTTAAATACTACCCTCACTGTGCACACATAAAAGCGACCACATGTGAGACAGATAGAAGCAAACCTTGGGGTGCAGTGGAAATAGAATGGGGGGGAGAAAGGGGGGAGCAAGGAAGCTGTCTACACGTAAAGCAGGGGTGGAAGTTTACGTATGCATTTGTAGAAGGCAGGACGTACTGGATTGAAACCCAGCAGCAGGTGATGCTTCTAGGCAACATGTCTGTGCCTATTTACAATTTCACTGAGTCTTTGTAACTGAAATCCCTGTGGTCTGGGGCTCGCTCAGAGGAGCTGTACATGCCCCTGAAGAGCCCATTGCAGTCTTTTTCAGTTTTGGTACTAGGGCTAATTTTGGTTGTTTCTCTTGGTTCCATGGTTATCCATATGG